>PPHD01010644.1:0-19474 GCA_002909625.1 Bambusicola thoracicus
TATATACAAAAGCTTGATTAAAATGGTAAATGGTAAATGCTTTGAATCTAACAGAAATAATACCTGCATGTAAAAGTGAAAGATGATAGGCAAATAAGGCTCAAACCCTCTGCTAGCTCTTAATTATTCCACTTTTTAGGGGAGAGGTGAGAAAAATGTCTGCAGAACTGCCTCCTGAATAGAGCATGAATAATGAAAATATCTCTATACATCTTGCAATCTCCTATAACAATGCTTGTAGAAAAAGAGTACATTATTAAGCATTGTGACAAACGGACAGGCCATTTACATTTCAGGGTGGGCTTCTTTTTTCTTTCTTTTGCTAGATTTATGTATTTAGTTAGTTGTGATCAAAATCATTTGCAATACTTACGGATGCAGAATTATTCTTGCTATCGTCTCAAGTTTTTACACATGGAAAGAGAGAGATTGTCGTATGGGAAAATCAGACACTGGTTTTAGCAGCAAGGACTTGATTTATTATTGCTTCAAAACAAGTTTCATGCATTAAAGATCCCTGTACAGAACATGACATGCTCTTTCTTTAAAAACAGCTACACAGTTTAGGACAAGTGACATGATCCAAATGGTCTCAGCTGACGTTGATGGCTATTCTAATGCAGCGCAGGAATGTCTCCCTGACTCAACATGTTTAACATTTTCTTTTTTTCTAGCAGAAAGGAGGAGAATAAAGAGAATAAAATACTTAGTTAAAATGAAATATCCATTCTGAAAAATGCAGTTTTCATCTCACTTTCTGTATTTACAGTTAGCCCTCAGGCTAAAGAAAGCACTTCTACGTACACACATAAAAAACCTCCTTTTATTCAGATGTGAATTTCAGATTTTGATAATCGTCTGTTGAGGGTCACATCTGAAATTCACAGGCTTGACTGGAAAATGCTCCCCCACCTTCTAATAGCTGTTAAGTCCGGTAAGTAGAAATGTGTTAGTTATATGAAACAAATTACAAAGTAACACCACTTCAGCAAAAGCAGGAGTAGGCATTATTATGGGGAGAATGGAGAGAACAAAAGAGGAAGACTGACAGATCCAAAAAGATACAGTGGTATCATAGAGGATACCAACAACATACCTTGAATTGCTCTAAAACAACTTGTCCTGAGAAAATCCTAAATCACTTCACACGCAATGTGTAAACACACTTTTAATTTCCAATCTAGTAAAAATATTTTCCAGTTAAGTATCTAAAAATCAGTCAATTATATAAAGATGAATAAAATAATAAATTAGATATCTATATTTTAATGTACGCAAAACCATGTCATTTTTTACCAAACCTTTTTTGCCCTGTACGGAAGATTCTTTCTTCTTTATGAGACACGCTATTGTTTCATTGACACAAGAAGGGCTTTATGAAGTTTCTTTAGGATCCCACCAAAATAACATGAAGGGTCAGTGCCAAGACAGATGAAAAGTGATCTGACATTCTCCTTTTTCATGGGACACAACAACACCAGCCTCAATTTCATCAGCTTTGCTCTCACCTCAGTGTAACATGAAGACAGGAGAAGCTGTGTTGTTCTGGATCTGTACACTTGTAACTGGGCAGAACAAAACTTCACCTCTAAGGTTCCAGTGAGTTACCTACAACTTGATCTGTCTTTCCTCATTCCTTCACAACCAAGCTTCTCTCTTGCTTTCCTTCCACAGACACTTTCTTTTTACAGCTCTCTCAAGTTCCCAGTTTTCCCTATACCATCCTGTACGCCAAACTCTTTAATGGATCATTTTAATGCTCTGCTTATATGCACGAGTTCCAGCTATTTCATTTAGGTTGACCATCTCTGCTTCTTCACCCTATCCACTTAGAGAAGAGTAAGCTATCTCAAAACTCAGCATGGCATCTATCAGTTATAACACACAAACTGTATTCAGCCAAGCTATGTACACCAAACAAGGAGATGGCTTACTGACTAAAGCAGCCCATTTTTAGCACTAATTGAAGCTCAGCAATGCCCAAGTGATCATCACAGCATGGAGACCATATCAATCAGCACCAACAAACCTGGTCTGCAGGGAAACATCAGGCTCTGAAGTGTGCCCACTCCCCAGTGAAGAAAGTCCAGTAAATTGAGTTGTAATGCCACCAGCCCTCCTCAACATTCACAACGGCACACTGACAACACATTACTTCATCTTCAGCACTGGAGATGTTGAACTTGATTTTATTCAGACCTTGCACAGATAAGCTTTGCTAAGGAATGCATCTTTAAAACACAACACAAAAAGTGAAAGCATCTTAAACAGTACCTCCAGTATTACCCCAGTAATTCTCCAATCGCCTACTGAAAATATAGTCCTATTTCTACATTTAGAAGCAATGACAAATCCCTGTAATATTTCCCTTCCTTTTAATTTTTCTTTGTTAAAGCCCGATTATTTCCCATCTTTATGTGATCAAGTTTATTTCACAAGACATTGTGATGAAGCATGAGAGAAGAACTGCTACATACTGTCTGCTGCTTATCATGATTCCCATGTTATCTGTCATATCTGTGTAGCTACTGCACATGATTTCATAAATCTCCCATTTTGCATTATGGCTCATGTCTATTTCTTCCTTGGCTCATCTCTGCCTTAAGCTAGGAATAGAAAGAATACTAGTAACAAGAAGAAAAGAGGTATCAGAACAACTTTTTGTTTTTTAGCATTCCTCTGAAGATATTAAAACCTTGCCAGCATGCTTTGAAATGAATGAGAGAGTTTCTAGGCCACAGATTAAAAGCATTTGTGTGCTTACAGGAAGAAGAATGAAGATACTGTACATGAAGAATAGTAGTACCTTTGAGAAGAAGCTTAACATCCTATCTACAATGCCAGCAGATTTTCCTCAGTTGAACAGACTTTCACAGAACGCTGAGAGCACAGGTAGAAGTGTGAAAGCACTTGGGAGCATAACCAAAACATATCGCCAACTTGCAAGAACCTCAGCCTTTCCAACACAGAGCCTGTGATATCTTCCCAAGTAAAACATGTGGGCATCCAAATTCCCTCTGAAGTCGCAACAGGTGTTTTTTTCTGACCAGATGAGAGCGATGCTGCTGAACTTGGTCACCTAGTATCTCTTCAAAGCCAGCAGAGAGAGGCAGGCACTTAGAGGGTTGAATTTCTCACTTCTGAAGAAGCCATCCAAAACAAGGAAGATGAATCGTACCCTAGAAGGCCTGTTTTCTCTCCATCAGCTATAAAGAGAGTCGAGGATGGGGAGCTCAGATATAGAAGTTTACACTTCAGATGTCTAAAGTTAGGTGAAATGAATCTCATCGTAGGAGTTTTTCCAAGGACTTGAAAGAGGAGAGGATTTCATCAAAGGACTATTTCAAGATAACTGTCAGAGTCAAAAAAAGAAATAATTCACTTAGCTATGGCTGGCTTGAAGTTGGACACGTTTCTCTTTGGCAAAATTGTATTAAACATCACATTCAGAGTAATTTCAATCTGTTTGCAACAACATTGTATGTCAGAAAAGAAGACAAGTATGACAATTTTTTCTTTTCTGTCCTTAATTGTACAACAGAGTGATTCCAGTATCCTGTTCACAATCACCTAACCTATTTATCTGTAAAAGCAAAGGTAATATTTAGTTTACTTTTTTTTTTTTTAACAGAGACATCACCAACTAAGAATTTTTAAAATGATCTAGATTCTTTGATAGAAGGTTTATATATGCATATCACACAGTAATATATTTTTCTCAGTTTTTCCACGAGATATTTTTAAGTAAGGTTCTAGCTGGACAAATTATCATTTTGCTTTTCCTATCATTTCAAAGAAAGGCAAAGAAAGAGGTTATTATCTCCTTTATATTTATGGTTGAGCTACAGTGAGCTTTAGAAATATCTGTTTATTAACCATACAACAACATCCACCTTGCCCAGTGAAGCTCACTCTGAATGTTAACAAGAAGTCTTGCATGCAACTGTTCAGCTGCAATTAGTAATTATGGATCCAAACAGAGACCGAAGACAGAAGCATAGAGCAAAGTACTTTAACAAACATGTACAGGGGTGGGGTTTTATTTGTGAGAAGTGGATTAAAGGTAATCAGAGATATTCATACAGGTGTGGCTAGACTCCAGCTGCACTGGATTATACTGATATTTATTAATATAATTTTAAGCTTTCAGATGATAGGCTTAAATCTCTTCGTTTTATATAGGGTGTGCAAGAGGTTGACAAACCACCACAGTAAATATTCTCAGCTCTCTCATTTTCCATCTTGACCTTTCTCTTTGACCACTGTCAGGCTAACACTTGCATCTTGAAAGAAAGAAACATAAAATCTCACTCACAGAGAAGGATCCTCTACTTACTTCTCTCTTGTTCTCTTACTGCAACTCTACTGTCATCATTAAACCCTAACAGCAAGAGGCTGTGTAGGTGCGCTTCTGCATGCAGCTGAAATGGTTTGTGCTGCTAACTAGGTATGAGCAAGATTACAGTCACTACAGTTTAGTCAAGAAGACAGTGACCAAGGCAGACAAATGGACTGATCTGCTCTCAAACTATTTTGACCATCCTAATCCTTTTCTACCTCATTTCTCTCACAGCTAGGTTTCAACATGCCTTATAGACAGCATGTTTGTGATGGAAGAAGAACCAGTTATTCGGCATATATGTAAAAGAGAGAAATTAGTTCAGGCCTGAGAATAGAATGGCAGAAGAGGGGAGTAAAGTTACCTAAGTGAGGTTAAAAGAAATGAGATGCAGCAAAGACAAGGAAAGAGCTGTTGTGTTAGAAGTAATGAGTCCATTATGTCAAAATTACAGATGCAGTTCAACAGATTAGTATTGCTCTGACAGTATAAGTCAAATGCACGTAGGATATTTGCAGGTTTATAAACAGAGAAAATAGTTGTGGGGTTTTTTGTTGTTGTTGTTTTTGCTTTGCTTTTTTTTTTTTTTTTTTTTTTTTTTGCTTGTTTGTTTGGTATCAAAGAGATGTAGAATAACTGGAGAAACCAGAAAATCTGATACACAATTTTGATGTAGAAGAAAATGATTACCTTAATATACTGTAATATCATCTCACAAAAATGCCCTGAATGCAATTCAAGGACTACTTCTTGGGAAAGGAGCTGTTTTCTTCCCTGCACATGGAAAGTAATTTTTAATAAGACCCTTTAGAGGAATCAACAAAGGTCCAGTGGACCAGATTTCTAAGTACCCCACTAATTAAAAAGAAACAAAAAAAGTCTGTAGTTTTAACAAAGAACCCAGCCTAGTCCTTTGTTCCAAACACTAGTGAAATGGGACTGAAAATCAACTATAGCAAATTATATTCATTATTTCTGTCATCATCCAAAAGAGTTTAAAAGTTTTCCATATGCCTTCAGCAGAAACAATCCTGATTTAGGGATAACGGTAGGCTGAGATACTTTACTTAATGTCCAATAGCATAGGTGTGAATAATCATGAAAGTGAACATCTGTTTATTCACGTTGCAAAAATGTAATCATGCCACTGACCTTGGTGGTTTCACCTCCCTTCAGGTTTCCAGTGAACTCAGTTAAATTGTTCTGTGGCCAAGAATATTGCATCAGACTTAGCATAAAGTTTTTCTGGTATCTTAAATACTGTGAAGTCATGGTAGAACAAGACCTAGGTGATTTTTTATGCGACTTAAGTAAAGCAGAACTGAATCTGTGCCTCATGCTTGCAGACTTCTAACTTGTGAAAATTACAACAACTGCCACTGACACAAACTTGCTTATACCGTGAGAGGACTAAGTTTAAAGGTATCCAAACTCGTTTTTGGAAAATAAGTTAGAGCACTCCCAGATCTTTAAGAACAAATCTAATATTGCACATCTTTATAACATCTTTGAAGCATTGAATGCTTGGGGATAAAAATATTGAAGTGTTCTGTGAAGATATTAAGCTTTCATTTCCTTTTGGCCAGCTACAAATTGTCACTGTTCAAACCCCAGACACTATACCAATCCCAAATGCCTAAATTACATTCATCAAATAATTTCCTAATGAAATGAATTAGAAACCACTTAGAAAAAAAACATATCTGTCTAATTTCCCAGAACAGACTAGAGGCTTAATTTTGTTCCCAAGTACACTAGAGTAATTCTAGACTAACTTAATTGATGACAATGAATTACTCAGAAATTCTTGCAGCAGCATATCTGGAAGGTGAATTTGGTGGTGGGGACAACAGATTACCAGGACTGAACGTGTGACACTCAAACCCCAAATCCATCAATACAGAGCTTCTGTCTTGGGGAGTGCAGAGTTCTGGGTTTGAACAGCAGCCACAGAAATACGTTTTTCCTACAATTTGATGGCTTTATGGGTACCACATACAGATATACATCTACAAATAGAGAACAGTCCTGAAGATACTCTGAAGCACAACAGTGCTGTGAGGGAGGACAGAGCAGTCTGAAGAATCTCACGAGATTCCTCAGCAGCTGCTTTTCCAGCAACACAAGCGGAGCACTGCTTGCAGCTCAGCTGTGTGTTGAGCTCCTACTCCACCATCATCGATATTATCTAGGGGTAATTACAAAAACTCATAGTGGGTAAGCTTTATAATACATTGCTGAATCAAAAAAACAACCTCCAAAAACAGTATAGTTGTTGGAGAAAAAACAGTTGCAGGAGGAGAAAAAGAAAACAGAAACAAAAAAGCCCCAAAAAACTCTAATGATGCTGCCCCAAAAAACTCTAATGATGCTTCTTTGTACAAAGAAGTCAAAAGATTCTATTCATTATAACCCAGATCAGCACTGGTCATAGACACATTTTTTTTCTTTTTTCTTTTTTCTTTTTTCTTTTTTTTTAAGGTATGGAGTCATTTTTCTTTTGGGAAAAATATTTTTAACATATCAGTTAAGAAACACAAAAGATATCTATCAACTGAAAGGATAAACACATAATTTAGTTTGTATCTGGTTGGATAAGAGAGTATAAAAATAATAGATATGTAGGTTAGACATCATCACTTTCTGTAGCTCAGTACAGCCTTTGTCTTTAGAGCACAAGGGAAAATAAAAAAGTTTTGTGTTGAAGGTAAGTTCCCCAGTAGGGAATTGACTTTGAATACAGTCTGTCTTTCCTATCATCTGACATTTGGATCATAAAATATCTCACTTATCTATTTCATTTCTCTGTTCTCGGACATTTCTATCATATATGTCTGTACAAACAAAAATTATTTGGAAGACCTATGCCAGGACATACTCTACTGATCTCAAGAGATCCTT
The DNA here is from genome assembly GCA_002909625.1 of Bambusicola thoracicus. Classification (NCBI taxonomy): domain Eukaryota; kingdom Metazoa; phylum Chordata; class Aves; order Galliformes; family Phasianidae; genus Bambusicola; species Bambusicola thoracicus. The sequence goes on from PPHD01010644.1 coordinate 7,241, forward strand.
TATTGTTCCTATTTAGTCCTGTGGGTTTGGAAGTTAAGAACTGGGATATTCATATATGTTTTCTGTTTCAGAAGATCTGTTAAATAAATACATTTCTAAATCTATTACATTTCTATTTTCAGAGGACCCCAAGCTACCATACTTTGCTTTTTCACTACCCAGAAGTTCACCATCCAAGTCTTCAAATTTGGAGAAGTGCAAAGGGCAAACCAAGGTGTAAGAGAGGACTAGGAAGCAAATTAAAGTATAAAAAAATTCAATTAAAAACGTTGATGACAGTCATGTTATGGAAAGTGCTCCTTAGAACAAAGGACAGCATGCTATGTAACTATCCTAGACAGTTCACTGCATACGCTGGATTTACTTGCTGGTAATAAGGACAAAATCCATACAATTTTTTTTGACCCAGGTTTGGACTGCAAGAAAAAGTTAAGCTATTCTGTAGATTTAAGACCAGTAACCAGTGCTATCTCTTAAAATATACGAGATGATCAAGAAATAACTTAAATAAGAGGAAATGCAAGGAACTTGAACAGAAAACCCAGTCTTTTTCAGAAGCAAAGGTACTCATTGCTGTGACAAACACCCACGTTTAGACAAAATATCCTGAATGGTCTTGAGGTCTCATTCATCACACAGAAGATAGTCTGACACCCTCAAGTGTTTCACTTCTCTTTTAAAGCTACAGTCATAAGACTGAAGCAGCTATACTAGCAGTGTTTTATTAGGAAACTGTGTATGATATGTTATCTACCATTTAAAGCAGACTAACATTACAAAATGAAAATTTCCAGTAGCAGGACACCCACCAGCTATCCAGAGCCCACTCTGCAGAACCTCACAGATCATTCTATGAAAATCCCTGGACAAGTCAGTATCAGTCTTTTCTGCATCTTGTCTCTCAGGCACAAGTGGAAGTGGAATTCTCATTTGAAACTCCCACACTCTCTCTGTAGAGAAATTAATAGCTTCCTTTGTATGTTTGAGGAATAGTTTCCTCTGCACTAGTGGGTTATGCATCAGCAAAAACTAAAAAGGGTTGCAATAAAGGTATATGCAAGTTAATGGAAGCAGTCGGAGCTGGATAAATAAGGAGCACTATGAAACACTTTCTGACACAGGTGCTTGCCCAGCCAGGAACCCATTAGCACCTTGTCACAAAAGCCCCCAAGCACACAAAAATATGAATTTGGAAGTCACTGAAACCAATGGGCATACACAATTAAGTGACCAATGAAAGCCTGTCATCTTCTTTTCTTCTTTGGAACACAGCCAGAAATGACTAGTGGGAGGAAAAGATAATTGGGAAAGACCTCAACTTCTGATGTTTACTGACAGGGAAAAAAAGAAATATAAGGGGGAAAAAATAAAAAGACATAAAGGGTAGGAAGAGAAAGAGCGTTTGGTAGGAATATCTTCATTCATTCTACAAGACTGTAGATCTACAAGGATCTAGAGGCAACAACACTGATCATCTCCTGACGTTTTCATACAGAGCAAGTTATGAATTGCCTGCCAAAGAACCAAAATCTCTACCTTCTGCCCACTGCTCACTTCAACTGCTACAGCTATGGTTACCTGGGTATGGTTTCTGTACTGCAGTTCTCCTATCCCTCCACTTCAGCCACTCAACAAATCCCAAGTCCTCCACCTTCCACTTCAAAGCTCCCCCACAGCATGAAGGCTGCTTCTGTCTTGGCTGTCAACAAGCTTAAACCTTTAGTCTAACTAAAAATACACTCCGCTAGGTTTCTAGATGGAAATCATTTTGGGTTTAACTCATAACCTTTATCTTCAACATCCATTCACAGTCTGTTTAAATCTTATTTACCCTTTTTAGGTTCTAACAAGAATCCACCCAGGTGTAACTACATAATATAATCCTTTAATTATGAAAAAAAGGCCTGCATAAGAAGTCACACACCCACTCTTCCCAGCATACCTCTTCTTACCCTGGTTGTCATGATTACACGTCCTTATATGGGAAACTGTTTATTATGGTCAATTATGGAGTAATGCTGTTTCCAACACAGAGCAGAGCCCCACTGTATAAGACATTGTGTAAGTATCATAAAATAAGGCAACCCTCACATTAAAGAACAGGCAAGCTTGTCCTGCAGAGGACTCCTCTGGCATCTGCTGCCAGAGACAGAGCTCTGGAATCCCTCCCCTGTTTACAGTATGATAAACAGAGAAAAACCTCAAGAGAAAAAATACATCTAAAAGTAAATGTCAAGCACACTTAGAAACACATTTAACAAAAATTCTGAAGCAAAAGCTGGACAATCTCAGTGATTTTCATGGGCTCAACAGTTTCTTCCTCTATGTTGTGTGCACGCATTCACCACAAAGCACCAAAATACATAAGAAACAGATCTGACAGGTGCCTGAAAACATGCCAGTTTTCAAGGCTTATAAGAATGAAAGGCCCAACTCTGACAGGAGCACAAGCCAGCAATAAATGCGAAGAGTCACCTTTCATGAGGCCACTGTGAAACACGTATGCAGCCAAGACGCTCTGCTTGCTTCAGTGGAATAACTTCAGTAACACGTGCAGATTGACATGCAAATAAACCTCTTGAAATTGCACCAAGAGAGGTGGAGAGAGAAAGACAATCTTGATTAAAATTTTTTGAAGGACACTACTACGAGGTGCTTAGTTATGATCAGCTCAACATAAATTATCATATAACCCATTTCCAATGAGAATGCAACATGAGCTAAATTTTACACTGATTTACAGCTTACGAGGGCTTCACTGAAAACCCTGCCTGTTTCACAACTCCAGGTCCATACAGAATTTAGTTTTGTTTTCTTTCATCAAACGTGTTCAATTGTGTGTTAGGAGTGGAAGGTCAAAGAAACAGGATTTCAAAGAGAATGTATCCTCCCATATAAGGAGATTATGACCCCTTTACAAATTCTGAAAACTGTGTTCAGCTTGCCCTAAATTGATTGAAATGACATCACTCCAGAAACAATAATGTAAATTTTGGAAAGGAATACAGTAATGATCGTTCTGTCTGAAGTATTTGTCTGATATTCTGATTCCTGCTTCCAGAAAAAAAGGCCTCTACCTGCATGAAACCCTCTTCATGTGCATGTCTGGGAAAGGCAGGCATTGGCCAACTTAGCAACATAAATGTATTTTTCTCTTTCTATTTTAACTCAACTTGATGGCATTGAAAAATCTCTTTTAAAAAAACCCACAGACTCTAACATCATCCACGTTCTGGTCACAGTTGCAGCACGCAGCCAGAAAAGCAGCAGAAATTGTGATTTATTTGTATTAGTGTAAATGAGATCAGCATCTCATCTCACAGCTGCAACTGGATGCCAAAACAAGAGACTTGCAAAACTGTATTTTATGGGATATCCCTTTTAATAATCAACAGCCACAACATAAAGATTTGGATTTTCAAAAACACTTTGGTTTTGCGTTTGGATCTTGAGTTCAGGGACTTTTTGTTTGTTTTAATTATTATTACAAGCCATTAATCTGTTCAGACATTATCTCCCTTTAATTCTGTGTGTTGCTTTTAATAGCGTATTTTGAGATATCGGCAAAATAACCCTCTCCTCCACTATTAGCTCCACTTGTGCAACCCTTAGCAGTCAAAGACGTGTGTGATTAATAGCTCTGCCAGCATTTCCTATTTAAAAACTATTCTTATTTTTATCTCTTTTTGCTCTGCTCCTGATTTTCCACTATTCTCTGATTCATGCAAAATTCCCACTGGCAGGACCTTCATGCAACCCAAAACTCTGCAACTTCATTTCTCTCTGCTCCTTTTCCATGTTGCCTCTCAGAAGATCCTGCCAATTTTGTTTGACTGGATAATAACCAAACTTAAAAGCACAATCCTACAAGTAGCCAAGGGTCAGTTCTCAATGTAAGCTGAAACCAGTAATTTAGCACCTTTGGAAGAGCTCAGCACCTTGCCAATTGCCATAGCAATCTGTTCTGGCAATGATTTACCCATGCCCCCATTTCTCAGAGTCACTATTTTGTCATGAATTTCAAGAAAACAGAAAAAGGTATTTAAACAAGATCACCCACGATCCATCACCAAGCAGGTAGCACAGGATCTATACAGCAAGCATTTAGGTCCAGCACAAGAAGTGTAAGTAACACTTCCAGAATTATTCTGTCATCCCAGTGACAATTTTTTTTTTTTTTTTTTTTTTTTAATCTAGTGTTTCTCGGCTGTGTTTAGGTAGCAGTGTCTTGTCAGTATCTCATTCAGGTGTAGCAGGGAAGAGCCTAGCAGCCCTGGGCTGGCAGCCAAGCTCTCCTGTGAGTAATGCTGAGCGCAGATTTGCTCTGCCCCAAGCAGGAGCCAGGTGTTGCAGTGGCAGCGAGGGTGCAGGCTGCATCCCAGCAGTGACACGGCACAGGAACCAGTGCTGAAACTGTGTGCTGGGAGGCTTCAGCTTCCTACTCCTTCCTAATCTACCTCCTGAACAAGCCTAGGACTTAATAGTGCAAGGGCACTGGAATTACATCTCTAATGCCAGTATGATGTTAAGCTCAGTGAAAGACAATTGAAACTTTGAAGGAAGAGAAAAGAGAAACGAGACACAGAAGAGAGGAGGTGGAGAGGAATGAATTGCTTAGAATACATTTTTAAAAATACATTCTTGCCAGTAAGTGATAGAAATAAATCAGAGGTATGAAGTCACTGGTAGCTGGATTTAAAAGAGAGTTTATGATCATTTGCTAAGGGGCAAGCATAAAGCATAAGCAAAACCAGTAAAAATAAAGCTTCAACTAGCAATGATGATGTTAAGCCATGGGAACAAATTCTTTGATTTAAATAAAATTATACTTATTCAAACAGACTACAGGCAAGTTTAACTAAAAATCTCTGCTTCAAAGCTTTTTCTGTCTAACCAGCCAGTGATAAGGAGGGTAATGAAAATAAAAATGGGTAAGTGAATTCTGTGACCAGCTCCCACTGAGCTGTACAAATATGCGAATATCTATATCTCCGATGCTCGCTTGAAAAACATCATTTTCCATAGAGAGCAAACCGAGAATTACAGCTTTCGTGTAAGAAATTCCATGAGTATCAACAATTCCCCTCCCAGCACAATATCTCTCTTTTTTTTCTCTCCTCAACTGGAAAAACTTTTTGTTGAATTGAGGTAATTAGAAGAGCTGCAACAGTCTTTTCAGCTTAAACACAGTTGGACTAGAAAGCTGTAAGAAGAGGAGCAAGGCTTGGCCTCCTGCAGAAGATTTCATCCCATTCTGACAGTGCTGGAATTTAGTGTCTGATGCCATTCCTTTCTGTTCTCGAGAAGCTGCCAACTATGACTCCATTTATTGAACATATTAGCAAGGTATAAGTCAAAGAGCACACCTTTTACAGATTCAGTGGCCTGATGTTCGGCGTGCCGGAAACACTGTATGCTAAGCTGTGAACAACGAAACTAGCCTAACTTGTGGACTGAGATAACCCCTTAAACTTTTCATCTCTTAAAACTTTGGTTTACATTTCAATTAGGTCACAAGTGAAATCCATTTGGTCATGTCAATCTACAGATGACATAGCTTGATCATAAAAATCATCACAGAGCTAAGCACTACTGGTAATCTCAGTAGCGGGCAGCAATACTCTAAATTAGAAACACGTGGGTGGGTTATGTATCTCTACTATCTGCCTTCAGTAATCCATCCTCTGAGTTTTTTTGTTTTATGTTTCTTTTCCATTATTCCTAAGGGAATATATGAGTACAGCACCGGGCACTCTGCTCTGGGTGTCACTGCTTGAGCAGGGATTAAAGCACATGGATTCAGAGGTTCCTGCCAGCATCACCCAGCCTGTGATGCTGTGATAAAAGCAAAATAGTCCAACAAAGGTATATTGAGAAATGAACATGAGAAGAAATGAGCAAGAAAAACAGAGGTGGCAATGAGTCCTTCTCACAGAAAGGCTTTACAGCCTACAGATGCCGGAGAGATCCTGCTGCCAGATCTGCACTTCTTGCAGGAGACAAAGCCCAGGATTAATGAAAACTTCTGTATCATTAATATCAAAATGGCTTTATTTCCCCTTCTTCTCCCAAGGATTTTTTGAATCTGGATCTTACAGTTGAAAGCCAGTGGATTAAGCATAAAACATCAAACCCCTGTTAACACCCAGCCTCCCGCAAGGCTGAATCCTAACAACTCTGTTTTCTGCCTACAGTATGTGCAAGCAAGTGGAACCATCACATGCACTGCATGCTAAAGGCCACAGCCTTTGTCTTCTCCAAGTTCTGTCTATTTCAGAGGCTAACATGCTGCAATTAGTCTAATTAATGTGAAACAATGAGCTGTGTTACCACTTATCAAATTGATTGTTCCCCTATCAAAACAAAACAGGCTGGCTTTTTGATGTAATTTCAAGAGATGATTTGAAATGTCATGTTGCTGCAAGCCAATTACCTTATGACTGGAGTCACGGTCAACAGAATACATAATTAGCACGAGTTTGAGAAGGCTGCTTACTGCTAGTATGCTAATTAACTGTCTTTTGTCATAAAACAAAAAGGTTGTAGCTAGGGTTGTGAAATAGGTCTTTTTTATTTACATTTCTTTGCGCTTATCAATGTGAGGCATGACAATGCAAAAGAATGGAAAATTTTAATTCTTCCACTCCGAATTAATACTGAGCCGCAAGGTCAGGCACAGCATTCCAGGCACAGCATTGGGCTACCAGTAACATTCAGTGCTTCCACGTGTGACTGCACAACCTACCGGGACCGCAGAAAATTGAGCATCAAGTTAATCTACACCAAAGAGGCAGCACATAGCATCCACAGCCCAACTGGTGGCCCTCGGTCCATGCCAGAGGCTCTTTGCCTAGGACAGGACTTAAGATAGCTGAATACCATCCTGACAACCCCAAGCTATGCTCTCCAAAACCCGAGGCAGAACTACAGACTAGTGATGTTCCTTCTTCTGCTTCAGTGCGGTGCTCTGAAGAATGCTTAATGAGCACGTGTGGGATAGTAAATGAGTCCTGCTTATAAGTAAAAAGCTTCATAACTCAGCTGCTGCCAACTCCTCTCCATCGCCTCATTTGCATGATAAATCTTGTATTCCTTGGGCATTTGTTAAAGAGCTGATCCTGCATGGCACTGGGCACCCTCGATGCCTGTAGGCTTCAGAGGAAGGTGAGGAATTCGTTACTTTACAAGATGAAGACCTACCTGAAAGAAACTGAGCTTAAAAGCTGGCTGTCAGCAGCCCCTGTTCTACTCACCTCATCCCAGCCCTGCAGAACAGGTACATGAGGGGCACAGAGGGCAGGAATCAGCCTGGTGAATCGGCACTAATTCCCACCAATTTAAATTCTGTTTTTCTTTTTCCTGCCTATAATTCAGCACTTTAGCTAAGGTTTTGCTTGGCCTGAGCGACTCCCGAGAGCGAGGTCTGGAATTGCAGGAAGTTTTAATGATGCTGTTTCACTAACAGCTGCTGACTTACAAATCCTCCTATTTGTCGTAAAAACAATTTTGTTTCTCTGTGCATGCTTGGTTTGAACCACTCTAGAGATAATTCTCATGCTTCTTGACGGCCTTTAAAAGCAAGAGAAATGCGTAAATCACTCTCCTATGGAGAGAACAAATTAAGTGCTCAAAACCTAGATCAAAAAGTTGTCAAGATTGTTTTTTTCTGAAGACTTTGTTTAAATTCAAACACGGTCTACCCCACACTAAGAACATTAAAGTTTCAAGCCCTAGAACAACACAAAGTAGATCATTTTTAAAGTCACCACTACTATGAAACCAGTAGGTGTTCTTAAACTATCTTCCTGCTTTCTCTCTTCCCATCTGAGCTGAATTCAAGTTGTAATAAAATTAGGTATGCATGTAGGAAGGCTAAATTTTATCGTAAATGATGAAACCTATAACGAACAGGAAAACACTCATTTCTTCTGGTGCTGTCATTTACTAGAATCAACATCATCCTTCCTGTCTTTATTCAGCAGAGAAAACAAAACTAATCCCAATTTCTAAAGAGCTGGCTAATAAAGGAGTCAAGGGATCATTAGTCTAATTAACTCATTCCTGCTTTCAGTTTACATTTCATTACACTATTACACTCTCTGAAATGTCATTTTTTAAATTCCATGGAAAACTCTTTAACTTATACATATTACGTCCAACAAACCTAGGGACATATAGAACAGTTACTCAATTTTAGGAAATGAACAGTATCTTGATTTGCTACTAAGCATGTTTCAGCTAAAGCCTTGTTGTGAAACTCAGTGATATAAAAATCACAGAAACACTTCAGTGACACTCAGACGTTTGCTTTACGTTGGTGCTTTCACTATCTGCGTATTTGATAATATTCAGATAGATGTCTTTGCTTCCACTTTTTGTGCTCAGTTCATTTTTAACTTACCAAAAATAAGTCAAGATACCAAACTACAGCTTCCTCTCATCCATTTGGGATGGAGCTTTAGACCACCAGTTTTGAAAAAGAATTGCCTGAAAATATGATTTATCTTCAGAAATCTCTCTTATGGCGATTTTGATTACCTCAGGAGGAGAGGTTTATTAAGAGATGCTTATTCAAAAGTTGAAACTGATGTGAAACTTGAACAGTGACAACTATTCACACACAGCCATAGGTTGCAGGATATGCACAGCTTGTTTCTGGAATAGCAGCTGTGAAACCCAAGCTCTATAGAAAACAGAGAGGACAGTGCAATGCTGTCATTTGTCACCAACAATTGCCACCAGCAGAAAAGATATGCCTTTAAAAGGAGCACAGGAAGACCCTGAGCACAGAACCTGGGTTGTTTTCAGTGGCTTAAGAAGGACTAAACCACATCTGTTAATTAACGTACTTTGAGAAGTCTAATGAAAAATAACATTTCTATCTGTGAAATTAATACATATATCTCCAGTATCAGATTTGCTTTAGAAGGACTGAATACAGAGAGCAGCTGTAGTGAACAAGGCACCTGCTAATGCTCCAACAACACGAGGTGAACATTAGCTCTCATTAATTCGTGTTCTTGGTGCTATTCGGCATCATGGCTAACCTGATGTGATGTAACGGGATGTGGCATGCCAGAATGCATCACAACGTGTGCAGCATCATAAAAGCAAACGAGCTCTAAACAACTAAGCTTCCTTGCAGCCCCTGGCACAGTCCAGCATTTGTGATCAGATGCCGTCTTACCTTTATTATCAAAGTGTTACACCTTGTGTTGCTGGTTCAGAGAGTATTTTCTCTCATCTGTTTTCCAAACCAACAAAAACAGGTCAATGCATCTTCATTTAAAAACAAAAGCACAGAATGCTGCTTACAGCTTTGCCTTACTGGGGTCTTTTATTTTCTTTCTCTCCTTGTGTTTTTATCTGATATACCACAAACCTATTCTTTCTAAAGGAAGACCAAGGAAATTAGGAAATGTATGCTGCTATTTTAGCAACTCTCTCGAGAACAAAAATATCTGGCATGTAAAGGAGCCCATAACACTAGGAACAGAAGCAAGCACAACAGCAGAGCTGTGGCACTGCATGCCCCATCTAACAAGGTGTTGAGCACCAAAGCCCAGGGGACTCATGGCACTCTCGCTGTGAAGATTAGACACGAGCACTCACACAGGACACAGCAGGAATATGAAGGGACATGAAGTAAGCAATCCCAGCAGACAGCCTGTTGAGATGTCAGTCAGGCACTCTGCCTCCACCACCTTTCACAGAGCTAAACATCTCTTTATGTCAGAACAAATTGGGCGATCCTCAAATCTTTTTTTCCTTCCCTTGACTTCAATACGATGAGTGCGGGGAACGGGAACAAGACGAAGAGCAGGAGGGAGTGTGAGGAGACAGTTCAGCTCAGTTCATGTGAAAGCACTGTGACACACTACAAGGTTGTGTGCTGATACTGGCACCTCACACAATCTTATCGGAGAAGCTCCAGCAGCACCGGCTGCGCACCACAGGCCTCCCTGCTCTCCCATTACACCAGACGGCCTCTCCTTTCACAGGCAGCCCACTGCATCCTTCGAAAATAAACCCCAACACCAGAGCAAAGGCCAACGTCTCCTTATTTATGTATTTACTCACAAAAAATTTGTACCAGATGCGTGCCTTTTTTATTTCTTTCTCATTTAAACAGGGGGGTTGAGTGACAAAAATATGCACTGATCTTATTTTTGCAGCATAACAGCTACAAGAAGTCTTCCTACTGACCCCTTTTGACATTACAGACAACTCAGTGTGATTAATCAGAGAACTATCTTGAATGATCTTTAAAATTAAAGCCAAGAAATATTGCCTTAAAGTGATCAGGCAATTGTCATTCTTAAAAAACAATATCAATAAATATAATCAAGAGAAAACAAAGTTTAACCCAGACAACTTGAAGCACTCAGTGAAATGACTGGGAAAATTGTATGCAAAAAGAGCAAGATTAAGCAGCTAGTCCAACTTTAGGGTATGAAAGCACACACACAAAATTAAAATCAGTATTCAAAGTAAAAATAAAATAAAATAAATAATAATAAAAAAAAACTTGTGGTTTAAAATGTGCAAATGAAAATGTGACAAGAAGCAGTCACTGTCAGATCCAGCCATCTACTCTCTAGATCACAAGTTTATTTGTAAGCATGATCATTCATACAAGAACAGCCATTTCTAAAATTTCTGCCAAGACCACATGTTTTAAAAGTTGGAAAATATTAATTGATTGTAGGTAAAGAATGGATGCATTACATTATGATTTCATGTTTCCACTTACGACAGTGAGTATATGATGCAGACATTACCAGACCATTTATTGGCCATTACCTCTAAGAAAGGAAGTCCATACTAAAAAGAAGCTGTGCAGCATTTCTGGCATTTGTTAAAGGAAGAAAGCTTTATAAGAAAAAAGAAATACTACTGATTTTTACAGGTGTTTAATAAAGATAAGCTGAAAAAAGGGTTCCTATTTTAAGCTTGGTGATAGCTAAAAATGCATTCAAATATGTTCAAAAGCAATCTGAAGTCTCCTAAAAATGGGTGTTTAAAAGTATTCAAGAAAACAGTAAAAATGCAAATAATATTTGTCACATTATTGTAGGATATGGGACAAAAATACTCATAAATTCAAAGAACCCTGCTGAGGCAAAATGCATTTCATTTAAATATGACATTATTTGGGAGTCATTAAAACAGAAATAATGTTTATCGTTTGCCTTGTAAAGGTTACTGTGAGAAAACAGCAAAAGTTTGCCCATAGCAGAATGAGTGGTGTGAGGGACTGTGAGCATAACTCCCTTAATTTTAGTTGTTATAACTGTGCCACAGGAAATAAAAAGTCTTAATGTAATTGATAATTCATTACTGTAGAATTACTGCAGTAAAAATAACAAGGAAGAACGAGCATTTTCAAGCACCTGTGTCCAATATTCCTATACCCTTCATACACATTACAATGTGGTTGATAATAAAAAGGGTGACAACAGTATCTATTGTCCTTATATTCAAAATGTGATCAGTCCTGACAAAGAACAAAGTATAGGCTGCCTTGTATTTCCTACTATATATATAACTGCTCTTGTCCTTTCATTTACACATTTTTCCTTTTTCTTTCTTTTTGTATGGAAATATAAACCCACCCAGTAGGGCCTCTAGGCTATACAGAGGTAGGCTAACGTACTGGTTTTAATGCAAAGAGCCTATAGCTCTTGATTAAAACATTCAGCCTTGCTGAAAAGAGATGTTTCATAGCTTTTATAGTGAAGAGCCTTGTGAAACTTGAGTTCAGAAGCTTTCCTCTACATAGACTTGCACGAGTGTGCATACCTGTTTCAAAAACAGCAAAATAATGCGGGAAAGCCCCACAGTTCTGCAGTCACCATTTTGAGACTAAAACTGTCCACTGCAGTCAACTGGCAGCATTAATTTCTGGTTATTTGCGCATGTAAATCAAGGTGTAAAAGCACACAGAGACCTTGATTACCCAGACATTCAGGCAATAGCTTGACTATTGTGAGCAGTTTTTTGAAGAAGCAATCAAATGAAGCATCCCATTAAATATCTGATGAAGGTAAATCAGGTCCTAGCTCTTAAAATTTGATCCTCCATTAGAACCATTCACATTTGTAAAAATTAGTTGCCTTAATTCCATCACTGACTTTAAATGCACTCCGGACAGCACTTTTATGTAGTTTAAATCCAGTTTTAAATCCAGATGTAGAAGACCTGACATGAGAACCCAGCTCCCTTTCAGTATGG
>PPHD01010645.1:0-19473 GCA_002909625.1 Bambusicola thoracicus
AAAAAGACATAAATCTAACATAAAGCATATGCAAACAAATACACATTTTGCTCCATGGTGGAAAATACCATTGTATGAGAACTGTTGAATCACGGCCTGAGCTTCTGATTGACCACTTGAGGTGAGCACTGAGTCAGCTGCAGGGGCACAGGTGAACGCAGTTTCACCTGAGTGACCGGAAGGGGTGGAGCCTGGCTGCACCCCTCCTAGACCCCATTAAAGGGCTGACTCCCCAGAAAGAAGGATCTCTATCTGGAGATCCTTCCTCTGGGAACCATTCTGCAAGTCTAGGACACAGGTAAAATCTTTATTTCATTTCTGCTTTTTAACAGGATAATCTCTCCAATCATCCAATACCGGTTTGCCATACAACCATGTTGTTAGTTTTCTTTGATTGGTTGGTTGTTTTTCAGAATAGTTGAATACATAAAAGAGACTTGTTGTCTTGCTATTTTCCTAAAGTCATGCTTCTCATATGACTTAAGTATCTCGGCATGGAACTCACAGCAAGCAGCATGATGATATATGAACCAACACAATTAACTAGACACAAATATGGAAGCCAAAGAGAGGAAAAGATGGCTGTTATTCACTTCTACAAATTCTCTCTGCATAGATAACTGTCATGGGGAACTTTCATTCAAAGCCTTTGTCATCATGGTTTTGAGAGAGGACTTGTATCAGTACCTCTTCCCTTCTGGAAAAGCACCATTCACCATCTCTGAGGTCTGAGGCATGATGCAGCAGAAGTGTTTGAGCTTTCAGGACAAATTGAACTGAGAAGTATCTGCTCTGTGATTCTTATCTAATGGGAGGACATCAATGAAAACTAAGTTACATTAAACAGCGCTGCAAGCTGCAGGGATCAGAAGCAGCAGTTGAGTAAAGAAGATATGAACATACAAACTTTTAGTGTAAGTGCCTAAAGTGACAGCTAAAAAATTGAACGCTTTTGTGGACCTTTGCCTATGTGATTTGCATGTCCCCTTGGTTCTTTAATTTTTATTTGCCTGAAAAGAATCTCTTAAATACATTATTCACTGGCATTCCATGTTTCATCTCTAACCATTTCCTAGAGCAGACATTCTCCCAGCATCTTAGGCAATCAGTGTTTGAATTAATGACCACAGGAGTCCATGGACTACATACAAATCAAAAGATCAGTGGTAGATAAAAAAGAACTAAATCTTCCCAATGAAAAAAAAAAATGCATTAACATAATAGATTGAATAGCAGTAAAATAAGTTATTATGCTTACAGGAAATATATATATATTTCCTGTAAGCATATATATAAAGCAGAATTTATTATTAATCTCAGATTAGGAGCGTATCACTATCGCTCCCTGAAATGTCAGTTCCCTCTTCCTTAAGCACACACACACCTTAAAAACAAATAACAAATAGTGATCAATTTTGAAATATAATTTCTGGTATGATGAGTCCACCTCCCTGGACTTGTGCAAAGCATTTGACACTGATCCACATGTCATCATTTTCTCTAAATTGAAGAAGTGTGGGTTTGATGGATGCACCACTCAGTGAATAAGGAGAGTTGTGGCCAACAGCTCGATGTCCAAGTGGACACCAGAGATGAGTGGTGTTCCTCAGAAGGTCAGCATTGGGATTGGAAATGTTTAACATCTTTGTTGGTGTGATATGGACAGTGGGATTGAGAGCACTCTCAGCACACTTGCTAACAGCACCAAGCTGCATAGTGCAGTCAACATGCAGGAGGGAAAGGGCTGCCCTCTAGAGGGACCTTGAGAGGCAGGCTTGGGTGAACATCATGTGGTTTAGCTATGCCAAGTACAAGGTCCTGTGCATGGGACAGGGCACTCCCACGCAGAAATGCAGGCTGGGCCAAGAGTGGATTAAGAGCAGCCCTGAGGAGAAGGACTTGGGAAAGTGGTAGATGAGAAGCTTTATGTCAGGCAGCTGAAAGAGGACAGCATCCCTCTGCTCCACCCTTGTGAGGGCCCCATCTGGAGTACTGCATCCAGGTCTCAGGCCCCCAGCAAAGAAAGACATGGAACTGTTGGATCAGGCTCAGAGAAGGACACAAAAATCATCAGAGTGCTTCTCCTATGAAGACAGTTTGAGGTAACCGAGCTTGCTCAGCTTGGAGAATAGAAGACTCCAGGTAGAACTGATTGTAGCCTTCCAGTACCTAGGAGCTAGCCTACAAGAGAGCTAAGAAGGGTCTGTGTAGTGATAGGGCGGCAGGGGGTGTTGAAGGGGGATAAATTTATTTTAGATACGAAGAATAAATTTTTTACTCAGAAGGGGATGAGATACTAGAACACGTTGCCCAGAGAAGCTGTGGATGCCCCATCCCTGGAGGCCAGGTTGGATAAGGCTCTGCCTACAGCAGATCTTAAAGATCCCTTCTAACACAAACTGTTCCATGATTCTATGAAATAAAGTCATGGAGATGCATGCCGCATCATTAAATATATATATATATATAAAATGTCAGTAAGGGTTAAAGAAAATCTAAAAATCTCAATTTCTAGGCATGGGAGAAGTCACCAGTTACAGGTATTTAAGATGATGATCCTATTACAGCTTTCCAGAAGATACTCACGCAATCATGATTTTAGAAAGAATGAAATAGAGGAGCTGTAGAACAAAGCAGTAGAGGGTTTCCACAGGAGATGGATCTTGTCACCTTTCCTATGTCATACAACATACAACCTTTGGCCAGAAAGCATCTTAAATCTGTTCCCACATGGGCTTGTGGTTAGAAATGATTCTAGATGATCTTTGAGGATTTTTTCAACCCAGGTCGTTCTATGATTCTATGATTTTGCAGCAGTCTAACTGCAGGCTTTACTCCAACAAGAAATCTTTATTTGTACTTCTAAAGCTCTTTCAGTTCCTCTATTCTATAATGTACTAAGTAAATATGTACTGTCAACCTTTGCATCTATGCAAAGTCTTATTCTGGCCTTGAAAGGTTCAGCATTAGCCTCTTTCTGCTACTACTACAGCAGCTTAGATATCTGTCTTGTTTTTCAAGAGAATTTGAAATTGTATCTGATTAAGATTGTTGCCAATGCTCATCTCAGCACTGGCTTCATTAGCAATGCTGAGATCACACTGTGGAAACAGTATGACAGATCTGTTTGTCTCAAGCTTTAAATAATACACTTACTTTTCTGGCCAGTATCTTGTATTAATTCCAAATTTTAGAAGTAAATCAGCAATTGTCAGTAAAGTGATAGGACTCTCCAGACATCAAAACTTGCATAATCCAGAGGCTTGGACAGCCACTGCGGCCATTGATGCTAACACTGAAGGTAGGACTGAGGTCTGCTTTTGGCATACTGGGGAACTAGGATGGAATTCTTGCTGCAAGCCTTTGGTAGCACGCTGTACTCTGAGGTGTCACCCCTTTCCTCCATCACCTACACTGCTGTCTCAGGGAAACGTACCACTGTGGCCAGGCTTTAATGCCAAATGCTTCAGAACATTTAATATGCTTTTACTTTGTGTCTGTTTGCCTCTCTTACAGTTTATAGGTGCTCGGTTAATGCATCAGCACTGCACATTACCCTCCAAAGCAGATGAGCAGCAGTTCTGTGTAGCAGCCAGTTACAGCATGCATAGCAGCAGCCACCTACTGCATTTTCTAAGTCAGGCACAGGTACGGATTACAGCAGTTTTCTACAAAGTCATAGGTACTTTATGTACAGTTCTGAAGTAAGCATGGGTATGAAACTCAAGATGACTTGGGCAAATGAAGGCATCTAATACTTAAATTACATTGCTTCTACAGTGTGATACCCTAAATTTCTATGAATGGAAGGCTATAACTACATCAGCAACTCTGGAAAGATCTCAAACAGCATTAAATTGCACCCCAAAAGAAATTTATTATACTAAGCTTCTAAAACAGTCATCTCAGACAAGTATTTAGAAAACCATAAAAGTAATCACTTAGAATGATTACGCATCTTCCAGCTATATATCTAAGCAAGTTAGCACAGAAACGTTTCATTATATAATCTTTCTTTAACTGCCTCTTCTAGTTGTCAGCACACCACATCTACTATAATGCAATACTGCCCTCTCCTGGTATAATAAGCACAAATTCTTGATGCAATTCCACAGCAAGATGAGAAAGCAATTTTAATTTTAAGGGATATATTACACTCTACATTTTGTAGGAAACAAGTTTGGTGGAGGGAGGGACGGGGAAGAATTAAAACGACTGTAATATTATAAATATTGAATTTAGTTTCGTAGGATGTCAAACTAAAGGCCGTTACTATTACCAGATTATTGAAAGCCAATGTTACAAATTTAGAGCAAAAAGGACAAAAATACAGCAAAGTTTGCTGTTACTGATTCCAACATGTAAATCCTATCTAAATGCTATCGTTTAGTAGAGAGAAAACAAACTGATGGCAAAGATAAAAGTAATTCAAAGTTTGAAAGTTTTAACTAAATATTTAAAGTTAAGTGATGAGCAAAATCTGCTTTCTCGCTAACATACAAAGATCTTTGATAGTACAGATGTGACAATATGGACTATTAATATGAATATACAAACTGATCTGTTGTTACTGTTTATCTGCCAATTACTTCTCCCTATAAAAATTTTCACTCCTTTAATCCTTAATCCCTGCTCCTGTTGTAGAATACAAAATAATAACAGCCCAGGAGTCAAGGTGATAGTCAAGCTTGTTTTCACACTTTTAACTATGATGAGGTATTTATGATCATCATACAATGCTGCAGCACAGAAATGCTGGCTTTCTGTATTAGCAGAACCCTGAGAAGCTGCAGGACAGGACAATGCAGGTTTGGGATAGCGAGATAGGGTCCACATCCCACATGTACGTCCCAGGTACGCACAGCTCCCCAGGCATCAGTTCACAAACTGTGCAAAACTGCTCCTCAGGGTAACAGAAGTACAATCTGTAATGCAGGGTGCCACATGCAGAGTCTGGATACTAGTTGCAGCTGCAGAACAATGAAGAAAGAGAAAGCTGCAAATGCACACAGCAAACATACAGATGCACATCCTGGTAGAACAAGACAACAGCAGTATCAACAAATTCCACCTTTGAATGACTGCAGACACTTCAGATTCAGTGTTACCTTAATAGAGCAGTTAGAAGCTGTACATTTAAGATGGAAACAAATGGCGGCTGAGCATCACTCCAACAGAAGTACTTCTATAAAACAATTAAAATTGTAACATACACTTTTAACTGCTCTGTTTTCTTTTCATCTTCCAAAGATGGAAAACTACCTACTGCATTCTGACAACCAGAGATTAGTGAGCCTCTAGATCTGGGACAAGGAATCAGGTGAAAACTTCTGTAAAAACAATTTCAGTCATATTGGTTTACATTAGAAGATGGAAAAAGTCCTTGTCATGGACATACAGGTGGTACTGTACCTGAAAATCATTTCGTGCACTAGAGCTACACAGTTCTCTTTACAGATTTCGGAGAAACTTGTAGTAAAGATCTGAGATTCACTAATACAATTCCAGAAGTAGGAGTCTAAAGTAAGGATCCTCTAGTTTTTTCTTTTTATTGTTCTGTTTGTTTTTTAAAACATCCTGATTTTTGAGAGACTCGACAGGAACGGAAACTATTAGACTTCAAAAATCAAAGTATACAGAAATCTGTTCAAACAGAATATACTATTGCAAGACCTCAAAAGGATGTCTGAAAGAAACAAAAGTCTGTTTATTTGCCTGCAAGCAATATTTCTAAGTCTGAGGTGATCATACATGTTTGAAGCAGGCCACTCAAATAAGCAGCGGAGTAGTTCTGTATTGTCTTAAATCAGGAAAGTCATGAATTCTTTTTCACTTTGGAGGAAAAGTCCAGAAAAATGACAAGCAAATACTCAGGGGAAAAAAATATATATATATATTTGGCATGCACTAATACACCTGCTTTGTTTCTTCTCCTTAGTCCATATTCAACATGCTTGCTGGTGAACACATGAAGGAAGGAGAAGAAACATTTCAGTGCTTTTTCTCCAGCACTGGCAAGGCGTAACAGATTCCTAGCTTGCAGCAGCAGAGGATGGAGTTTAATTACCAGGAAGGTTGCAGGTCCCTTAATCTCTGAAAGTATTAGACAGAATACAAAGGCTGGCGATTAGAAGATGGCAATATTTTTTCTTTGTACTATCATATTACAAAGCACTGATAAATCAGTATTCTTGGTTACAAGACTGACCACAAGCATTGTACAAACATACTGCTAAATGAGCCAGCCTTACTTGAACAGAGTAATTCATGAAGATGATGGTACACTCCAAAGTCACAGAAACAAAGCAGGCATTTATCAAGCCAGCAACCTAGATTTTACTGGAAGGTTATCAAGAACCGCTTAACTTGAAAACTTTACTAATCCATCAAAAAGTTCAAGAATCTTCTCAAAAAGAAGTTTATGGAAAGTGTCTCAGACACTATTGAAGTACTGTCAAAATAATTACCAGGTCATTGCGGTGGAATTCTGTGTACAACTTCAGGAAGAATACAGCACACAATTCCTTTACTTTTTCTAATGATTAGAAAAGTCAAACAAATACAGAAGCATTTCAACCTAAATCAACTATATGGATAACTGAAGGATTATAATTTGGCAAGTTAGTATTATTTAGCAAGTTAAAACTGCTTTAAATGAAAACTTGTTTAAAGTTCCCTATTTGTTTTGAAAATGACCAGTACATATGCACTAATAAAGTAGTTTAGATGAAAGGTAGATGGGTATATTAATGAAATAAAATACATATGCACAAAAAAAAAAAAAACCCAAAGACTAAGTTGCCAGCACCTGAACAAACAAACAAACGAGACAGTACCCAGTTGCACAACAGTGCTCTGATTCATTTAAATGTAACAAATGCACAAATTGTTGATACAGCTTTGTTCAGTCTTACCTACACATTGGATTAATATCTTCAGGTCTTCAAAAACACTGTGTTGGTCTCAGTGCCTCCTTCAGACTAAGGAGTTTAAAAACCCTAAAGTTCCAATTCATTACGTCCTTTCTTAGAGTGATTACAACTACAGCACTGCTAGTCAGGTTAGCCTACCCACATTTATTCTCTATGCTAACAACGTAAGGCCACATCAAGATAGAGCTTCAGTAAGAAGGACTTGCAATTTGTTCACCACCCTTGTTATTCTTACCTCAAAGTTTTTCTCATTTATTTTGACCTAAGTATTAGCTCTGTTCAGGGTTAAACCAATCTCAGTATTTAGAAATCAGAGTAAAACCATTCTTGAGTACATAGCTGAAGCACAGCTTCTGGGCTCTCCCAAATAAAACAAACTCTTTACATAAGTGCTTCAGAAGTACTGTTGGGCCCCAAATAGATCTTCTGCAACAAGAATAATATCTCATCTTCCAACCTCTACAAAAATCAAAATGTAGCAAGTACTGTTCTTCCAATACTTCTGAGACTCAGTGATCACCTTTATTATGAAATCAGTGTCCCAGTTATGAACAAACTGATACCTGAAATTCCAAATAACTTAATACTCCCACAGAAACACAGGGATTCAAGCAGAAACCACCAGAAAAACCATTTTATTGCAACAATGTCCCCATCAAGTGAGATGGCAAAAATTAAGTTTTATTACATTTTGCATTTCTACCTTTTTATGTAAATATAAATTCAAGAGTGTAAAATAAATCCACATATAAAAACACAGAAGAAACATTCTCTTTCAGTGAATGCAAAAAGACTTACATACTGAATAATCATGACAAATCATCCGTTGTCCATTTTTTCCAAGTACACAGGAGTGAAAGAACGCAGAAGTTTATTCTCCAAAAGCATCCTGTATAGAGTCCTTAAAGTATATAAGTGATATTCAATAATCTCAAATTCTTGAGATTATCGATGTATATTCCAAGAAAAGGAGAGAGAAAAAAAACCATCTCAAACTTCAGATGATTTAAACTCCATCTAAAAATATCCTACTTAAAACAAGACTATGCTCAATTCTTATAGCTGAAGCATCACAACTACTTTATTAGTATCATTATTTTGGAAAATTATCTCTTAGTAGTTCTTCCTGCCTTTAGAATGAAATCAGTATTTATTTCAAATAGCATTGTTTACTTATACTGTGAATATATTGCGGAAAATAACTCCACATGCTGGTACAACAGGCCTTCATGAAGTTCCATTTAAACTTTACTGTCATGTACCTTAAAAAAAAAAAAAAAAAAAAAAAAAAAACAACAACCAGGGACTGCAGCATGAAATGCACAATGAAGGGTCACTGTCATAGGGTTATGCATCTTCTTTCTCAGCTTCTATATCTAGAAGTCAATACTGGACTGTCAGTTCAAATTAATGTTGGCTGGTTGTAAATACTTGGACTAGGAACTTTACTGTTTAGAAAGATTAATTATATTGTCTGTTATTTCACACACAAAAAAATTATCAGTATTAAAAATGTATTGTGCAGGATATTTCTTCATGAGGAATGTTTTTCACTGGGTCCAGGCAGATTGTTCCAATGACTGTAGCTTTTAATGCACATCATGTCAAGTTCTTAATAAACAGTGTTTTGCCTCATGATTACATTACAACAAAGAATTATGAAATTAAGATGTTAAGAACATACAAAGTTAAAAAAAATCAGAACTGCAAATAACTTCACAACTAGAAGAGGAAAAATTGTAAAACAATTTAAATCAGCACTATCGTGGATCCCCACAGCTGCACTGCTACTCATAGGTTTCCAAAAGATGCATAAGATTTTATGAATAGTTTTGTGCTAAGAGCCATGCTCAGAAACAAAATACAGGCTAGCACAAGTCTACCTTCTTGGAGATGCATGTTAAGTATAAAACCTACTTACTAAAGTGCACTTGCCAAACAAATTCTAACTTTTACTATAATAACTAGATAAGCAATACAAACTAAATTCTGTTGAAGTTCTACCTCTACTTAAAAGCAGTAAATACAGATGACAAATCTAAAGTACAATCTTGTATTACAAAACATTATGTATCAATGCAATGAGCTGCAGAAATAAACAAAAAAGTACTGTCCTAAACATCTCACAAGTGAGGAAGTGCCTCTAGTAAGAAATACTGAAAGCATACAATGGAGTTAAGTATAAGCAGAGCTGAAGTAAGCATTGCTTTCCTTTTCATTCAATATGATGTTTCTTTAAGGCTCTGAGATAAGCTGTTACTTTTCTCACGATCTTTTGGCAAAAGATAAATGCAGAAGTAGTAGGGTCACCTGACGTTTCAGAACTTGCACTTTCATATTTCATTAAAGCCAGCTAATTCAGTGTCTGTATACATTTATTGCACTTGTGTTGTTGGAATACATTTATACCAACATAGTAATAACGATTGCAACAAAGCTATAGTAGAATTAACTTTTTAAAGGGTCTGGTACTGACATTAGAGGATAAGTGTCTGCATGTTTAAAATGTTCCCCTAATAATAAATACAGACAAACTGCTCAAGTCAGATGCACGTGTTTAACAATTACTTAGCAGATATAAAATTTCACTCATCCTTTTATCAATACAGATCTGTTAGGGATCAAAAAGACATACCATGCAAAATATTGGTAGTGCTGCATAATGGAATATATATATTTCTATCAGTTAAAACAGCATTTTCAAAATTTAAAGAAAAATAGATTTTTAAAAAGGGATTTTACTGTTGAATGCAAGTCTTCCTTGTAGCAAAGATAAAGATAAGTTATGATTTATCGCTGTACTTCAGTCTTGATGAAAGACTAATAATAATTTGTCCACCTATTTCTTAATAAATGCTACATTTTCAAGAATAAAGGAACTATCAGTAGGCATTACTTCTACTTAAAACAAGTTACTTCTCTCTGTAATAGGTCAAGTATGCTTTTAAAGATTCAGGTAATGGTAGACTCATTATTTTCTCTCTCAATAGATTTCGAGGAGGCTCTTCTGGCTTCAAGGCCTCACTGTGATCTTTATCCTCCTCCTCTTTGTTATCATCTTCCATTCTTTCATCTTCTTCACTATCTAGAGGCTGAGGAATGAGCTGATTACCAACAAACACGTAGGTGTTAATCCTGCGTCTACGACATCGCCTGCGTTTTCGTTTAGGGGGAGCCTTCTGAGCAATGCCTTTAGCTTTCATCTCCTCATTTATGAAGTTTCTAAGGGTGCGTCTGATATATATTCGAGCTAGGTCCTGGAGATTCCTAACAGCACACGGAGCTAAAAGGAAAGAGCAAGAGTTTTACTCATTAAGCAAAATTTCCCTCTAACAAAAACAATAGTTGCAAGACAGTGAGATTTGTGTTTAAGAACAAATAAAATTTTAGTACATGATGCAATATACAAATGAATGAGTAGATGGAAGGTTCCTGACAAACCCTGTAGCATATTCTCTACTGAAAAACCATCTCTTACTCCAGACATACTCTGATTTGGAATGAAGATGGCTTCTGGAATATGATAACTCTTTTATAGAGAAAACACACACTCCAAGCTATCAAGAGATCTTTTGACAGATGCACAAGAAAAGCAGAAAACATGAACAACTTAAAAATTCATTTTAGACAGCACACTTCAAATATGGCATGCCTTGGGCCCTACTGCTCCTACCACCTCCTGCTGTTGGGAATGTTTCCCTCACTTTGTCATACTGGTTTAGGAAAGTGCTTTTCTTCCTTCTCTCTTCTACACAAAATACTTCTTCCTACTAAACCCAAATGATCATGATGTCAAGACCACAGGTGACCAAGTAAGTCATCCTTATCTTTGTAGCAGAAAAGACATCGAAATTTATGAACAAAAAAAAGTAACAGAGTCAAAAGCCTCATATTTTGCAATGACAAGTAGATGATGGATTAAGTATTTCTGGGCTGTTGGATAACATATCCAGTATGACCTGTTGCCAAGTAATTCCAAGTCAAACAAAATAATAAGAGGTGCAGAACTGGCTGGATGGCCAGGCTCAGAGCACAGTGGTAGATGGAATCACATCTAGTTGGCAATCAGTTACAAGTGGTGTTCCCTAGGGGTCAGTACTTGGGGATGTTGTATTCAATATCTTTATTGATGACCTGGATGAGGGCACCCTCATTAAGTCTGCAGATGACACCAAGTTGGGAGAAAGGATCTGCTTGGGGATACCAAGGTCCTACAGAGGAAATTCGACGCTGCATAGTTGGGCTGGGGCCAGTGGGATAAGACCAAGTGCCAGGTCCTGCACTTTGGCCATGACAACCCCAGGCAACCCTACAGGCTAGGGGCAGAGTTGCTGAAAGACATTGTAGAGGAAACAGACCTGGGGGTATTGGTTGATGGTCAGCTAAACACAAATCAGCAGTGTGCCCAGGTGACCAAGAAGGCCAATGGCATCCTGGCTTGTATCAGAAATAGTAGCCAGTAGGAGCTGATCATCCCTCTGTACTCAGGCCTGGTGAGGTTGCACCTTGAGTACTGTGTTTAGTTCCAGACCCCTCACTACAAGAAAGACACGGAGGCTGTGGAGCATGTTCAGAGGAACAGCAATGAAGAGGGGAAGGGCTCTGGAGCGCAAGCCTTATGAGGAGCAGCTGAGGGTGTTGGGATTGTTCAGTCTGGAGGAGAGGAGGCTTATGGGTGGCCTCAAGTTGTTCCAGGAGAGATTCATAACGGATGTTAGGAAATATTTTTCTGAGAGTGGTCAGGTGCTGGAACAGGCTGCCCAGGAAGGTGGTAGATTCACCATCTCTGGAGATGTTCATGCAATATTTATATGTTGTACTGAGGGACATGGTTTAGCGGGAAATATTGGTGATTCTATGATTCTACATCAGCCGAACCTGCTGCTTGTTCAACTTTCTCATTTTTGTTCCTACATAAAATAGAATAAAATTTATAGATACTACTGCAAAAGAGAATTTAATGAAGAAACAAATTTTATAAAAACATTGCCAATACAGATCCAGTTTTTTTTTTTCCATACACTGACTTAAACTCCATAGTAGTTACTAAAATTCGAGACCAAAAAGATGCTCAATACTGGCGATACTGATCGCAGTTGCAGACAACAGTAAAAAGACAACATGAGCAGAGGAAAGAAGCATTACCTAGCTGATTTCATTTCACAGGGCAACTTCAATTTCCTAATGCAAAGTAGTGGCAAGGTAGTAGCATACTTGTATGTTATTTCCTTCTTCCTCTAACTAAACAGTCATTTTAAGAGTATTCTATTAAGCTACTTACAAGAAACACATTTACTGTACTGCAGCTCACTTCTAAATACTACTGATCTGTACTGTTTTCATCTGTAATATGAGAATGGTAATAGAGAACTCTAAAATTCTAAAGATGATCTTTTACAAGATCACATGGGACAAAGTCTACAAGTCCATGGAACCCAATGAGATCCATCTACGGGTTCTGATGGAACTGGCAGAAGAAATTGTCATTCATCACATTTGAAAGGTCATGACAGTCTGGAGAAGATCCCACTGACTGAAAAAGGGGAAACACAACCCCCATTTTCACGAAGGGAAAAAAAATAAGATCCAGGGAACTATAGGCCAGTTAAGTCTCACCTCTGAGCCTGTCAAGACCATGGCATAGATCCTCCTCAAAGCCCTACTAAAGCACACGAAAAAAAGACAAGGTGATTGTTGGTAACCAACATGACTTTACCAAGGGCAAGTCAAACCTGATAAGCTTGGTGGCCTTTTACAATGGAGTCACAACATCACTGGACAAAGGAAGAGCAACTGACATTATCTACCTAGGCTTGTGCAAAGCATTTGACACTGTCCTGCATGACATCCTGGTTGCCAAATTGGAGAAAAACAGATTTGAAGGATGGACCACTCACTGGATAAGGGAATTGGCTGGATGGTTGCAGTGAGAGAGTTATGGTCCACTTGGACACGTGGACCAGAATTACCAAGTGGAGACCAGTGACTCGTGGCACTCCTCGAGGATTGCTTTTGAGACTGCTGTTATTTAACATCTCTGTAGGTAACACGGACAGTAGAATCATATGCACCCTCATATGTTTGCAGACAATACCAAGCTGCATGGTGCAGCTGACATGCTAGAGAGAAGAGATGCTTCCTCAGCAGGCTTGAGAGGTGGATCCATGCCAATCTCATGAAGTTCAACAAAGCTAAGTGCAAGGTCCTACACCTGGGTTGGGGCAATCTCAAGCACAGATAAGGCTGAAGAGAGAATGGCTTGAGAGCAGCCCTGAGGAGAAGGATTTGGGAGTGTCAACTGATTAAAGATTCAACATGAGCTGGCAATGTGCACTTGCAGCCCAGAAGGTCAACTGTATCCTGCACTGCATCAAGAGAAGTGTGATCAGCACATCAAGGAAGATAATTCTGCCCCTCTATTCTGCTTTCAAGAGACCCCACCTGGAGTACTGCATCCAGTTTTGAAGCTGCCAACACAAGAAGGACATGGAGTTGTTGGAGCAGGTCCAGAGGAGGGCCACAAAGATGATGAGAGGGCTAGAGCACCTCCCCTCCAAGGAGGGGCTGAGAGAGCTAAGGGTCTTCAGTCTAGACAAGAGAAGGCTCCGTGGAGACCTTACAGCAGCCTTCTAGTACCTGAAGGGGGCATGTGGCAATAGGACAAGGGGAAACGGTTTTAAGCTCGAACAGGGTAGATTTATAGCAGCACTTCACTGTAAGGGTGGTGAGACACTGGAACAGGTCACCCAGAGAGGCTGTGGATGCTCCCTCCCTGGAAGCATTGAAGGCCAGGTAGGATGGGACTTCGAACAACCTGGTCTAGAGGGAGGTGGCCCTTGCCTATAGCAGAGGGATTGAAACAGTGATCTTAAAGGTCCCTTCCAACCCAAACCATTCTATGATTTTTAGTATGGAATCATTCTTTGCAAGTTCACTTATACCCTCAAAATTAATAGCCAAATCAGTAGTTACAAGCGATGCAACCTGATATGGCATCCTAGACTACTGAATGGCTTATATCTGTTTTGCATTTAAAACTGTGCATAGAAGCGAGAGGCATGTAAATAGTACAGAATTAGCCCATACAGGTCTTACATTAACAGAAAAAAGCAGAAGAAAACTCACTGTCGAGTTTCTCTCCTGGATTTATTTAAATCCCTGGATGCCTCTGAAGCCCTATGTAATACTGCTCCTAGCTCTGTGGTAGCAGAAATTTTCATCTCTATACCTAGCATATTTTTTTTTCCTCACCATGCTATCATCCTAACTCAGCAACAGCTGTGCTTTCAGAGACTAAATGCCTTTCCTAATCTAACTAAAAAGTTTTGTGACTAGAAAATCCACATCAGTGACTGCTAAAGACAGTGAGAATCACCTTATCAGCTTCAGACATAAGGATAACTCAGCTATTAACATTCTCCAGTACCACAGCTGCAGTGTAAACCAGTTCCTTCCATTTCCAGAGGGGAGAGAGAAGAGGAATTTTTTTCCCCCTCTGTGAGACTGTCTGAACATTAGTACTTTTGATAAACCTAGTATTAGCTCAGTATGCTAGATGTATGTCATTAGAAAAGAAGCCAAATCCAAAAGTAAAAGGAGTCTGGAAAAGTAAGCTAGAAACAATGCACCATTTTAATCTGAGATGTTGATTGTGTAGCAATACAGTACAGCCAGCAGCACAAACTATCAGTGAGTTGCCACTATGTGAAATTCTATGTTCCTACTCTGTCACACATACGTAAAGGATAGCCTCTCCACTTCTACAGTAACACCAGCAAGCACTATTAGTAACCACCAAAGGAAGATATGTACAAGTGACACTTACGCAGTCCCACAGTATCATGTTTGCCATTGTCATTTCTGTTTGGTTGCACTAGTGGGGCAAATGAAACAGCAAGGATATTTTTACTTTCCCACGTGTTCTGTCCCGTCCTCAAGATTTGCGTTAGCTGCATAAGAACAACAACAAAAAATTAGCGGTTACAGTTTTGTCATACTCAATGCTCTTCAGACTGGTGTTCAAACAGGGAAATTTTGATTTGCTTCACAATTTTTAAGAGGCTGTTCTCTAAATAGCCAGTACTTCCATATTTCCAGAAATATTTTTCTGTCACTAGAGTACTGAAGAAGGTTATTCTGCAGTGGAGAGAGATGCAACTGGAAAAGTCCTGAGGTAAGTTTTGTGCTTCCCCCCTCCAATTTTCCCAAAGGATCTCAAAATGCTTAGCTTGGAAGCAACTTTTAACATTCAACCTCCTGCTGAATAAGACTAACTCAAATTTAATCTAGCAACTCAGGATTTTTTTTCTGATAGTTACAAAAAAAATCTCCTAAAATGGAGATTCTACAACCTCTCCAGACAAATTCCTAGAGCATTTAACTCATTACACAGTATTCAACTCATTATGAAAAACTGTTTTCCCTCTAACAAGGCAGAATACTCTTTTGCAAATCTGCAACATTTTTCTTTCAATTTCCTGTGCATCTGCAAAAATTGACTCCTGCCTACCATGTTAATGCCTCAGGAATAAGACAATAAGATGTTCTGTTGCTGAGTGTGTTTCCTTTGGTTGGTTTTGTTACAGTTTTTTTCCCTGTGCTTTTTTCCCTCCTTTCCAGGTTAGAGGAACCCAGATCTTTTAGCGTCTCTTTATGTTTTAACAGTTTCTAATGCCCTAACCACCTGGACACAAGACAGATCTAATGGCAGTTTTAATTTTGCTTTCAAATCTAGACTACCTGAAATGAATGCAATCAATCTCAACTGATGGTATCTCAGTCCCATAAATACTTTCTCTAGTATTTATATAACTTAATAACACAGACCACATTTAAATCACTTGGATGTTCTGAGAAAGTAAAGATATAGCGACAGTTATTTTTGGAAGGTAACTAGCAAGCTTACCAGCAAATAATTTAGTAATTATCTACATTGAAGAGGACATCTATGTGAGTCACGTTTTTTTGTTCCCTGGTTCCCTATTAGCAAAACAGGGAGAATAATGCCTTTGTAAAGCCTTTTGAGATCTAAGGATGAGAAGTGATAACAGTGTGAAGTATAATTGAAATAATACACCTGTCTGGAAAATGTCTAACACAAAAAACCAACACTGAAAATTGCTGTAAATATGCCTTTTTTTCCTCCACTCTTTCATCTCTTACCATTAATTACAAACAAAATCAATTCTCCTGTTTCAGAGAGTGTTTTATGTTGTGTTCAAGTATTAAATGAATATGTGTCGCAACGATTTCAAGGCAGTACTAGGTCTAGTACATTATATTTAAAATACTTAAGAACGCAGTTCTAGCTTCACTGAAGACAAAACAGTTTGTTTTTCTTTCTTCAGATAAACAGGATATTGACACTTCCCCCAACATTTAAAGAAAAAGAATTTCAAGACTGCATTGCAAAAACACCTGCTGAATAATAAATAATAGTAGTAATACACTGAGTAAAGACAACAACAGTTAATGTTCAACTTAGTCAACTATAACATGTTAAACATTTCTTAAATTATCTATTTCTCATATACTATATGATAGCAAGGGGAAATTGTCGTTAAGTCACCTGATCTTCTATAGGCATTACTAAAATGCCTCCGACTTTCAATAAAATTTTCATGTAGTTTTCATGGTCTTTCTGGACTCCAGCTCCACAGTAAATCCGGTCATACTGATGACTGTCTGAGGCTATTTCCAAACAGTTACCAACCACAAAGGCAGGTTCACAGAACTCAAATCTAAGAAGAAAACAAAAAGAGGAGACATTTCAAAATAAAATCAGCTTTCTTGAGAAAAGCCAGTCCACTTAAAGACAAAAATTTTTTTAGCATCTTCCCTTATGTAAAGAAAAAAGATTAGCACACATTTTAACAATCGGCATTAAACACAGCAATATTAAACAGAAAACAATGTACTGTTTCTGCTCAATGAAGGATCAAATAACAGTTCTTCAAAAGTTAGTGAGTGCATTGCATAAAAACAGGAAGGCCCGAAACAAACACCAGGCTTCTTAACAGAAAGCAATCAGACTTGCAATGTTTCTCTGGACAAGGCATACAGTCAAGTCCCTCTAAAATGACAAATGTTGAACACCTGCAGAATATTTAGGTTGCTGAATATTGTATAAATGCTGAAGCAATCAAATTCCCAATACCTTTCCCCTCACTTTTAAAAGAGAAAGTAGGCTATTTTAAGAATCACTTTCCTCTACATCCCCCATTTTCCCTTTGAGAGCAATCCATTTTTCTCAAAAATAAAATTCAATTGGAAAATTTTGACCACACACAAAGCAAGGAAAAAAGATTAATTCTGAGAAACATCTGTTCTAATTTTCTTCAGCAAATGTAAGTTACGTAACTGCTTCTAAGTGGACTTAAGTATAAAGCAGAAGTTGCACAGACTAAGTTCTCCTGACAGCATAAAATAGCAAAAGGTACACACAGTAGAGCTTTACTGTCAAAGCTGCATATGTTCTCCACTACAAAGTTATTTTCTGACATTTTTCACATCTTTGCAGCAAGTCTCTGATTAAGATGTTCACGCCATCATAATGTTATTTACATCTCTGTATTAAAAAACAATGAAAAAAAACACACACCACTCCCCCACACACACCAAAAACAGTCACTAAATTTCTTCTTCCCCACCCACTTCAAGAAGTGACGTTACACAGTTGCTCACAGAAAGGATTTATGGATTTCTTGGAAAAACTTTAAAATCTAACA
This sequence comes from Bambusicola thoracicus, assembly GCA_002909625.1. Classification (NCBI taxonomy): domain Eukaryota; kingdom Metazoa; phylum Chordata; class Aves; order Galliformes; family Phasianidae; genus Bambusicola; species Bambusicola thoracicus. Next base: position 17,660 of record PPHD01010645.1, read on the forward strand.
CACTGTTGTTAGAGAAGTAGTTCATAAGTGTCATCCAGCAGTACCAAACTTAATGCCTCTCAACTTCATCTCAGAAGGAGTAACTTCTAAATACTTCTTCAAATGCACAGAGCCATTTTATGAGCTTTACAGCTTACACTCAAATTATTTTTATTTGGCTTGCAGTAGGTAATCCCAGTACAACACCTAACAACATCCAAATAATAATCTCAATTACACTGAAGCTTGGCAGATCTCACTGTCTATAAGGCTTAGCTGACTCTCCTATCTACACTACCATTCACAAATTAGTCTTCTATTAAGCTATGTTTTTGCTTGAAGCACTTTGTTTTCAAGATAGGGTGAATGACCTTGAAAATAATTCAATACTTTCTTTGACTAGTTAAATATAGACCCCAGAATCCCTTACCTACTAACTACTGCAACTGCCTAATGTGCTCAATGTGGCTGACAGACCATGCTGTTGTTTCCTCATCCAAGTCTGATGGAAGAAGTGAAAGCTACAATCAACACAGACAGATTAAAAAGAAAAAAAAAGGAAGGTGGCAGCTGGGGAGTGCAACCAGCTGCAAACAAGCAGGCACCAAAAATGAACTGTGGTTGAAGTAATTTCAAAAGAAAAGAAATATCTACAGATACACTAGGCAAGGTTAAATTCTCAGAAGGAAATGAAACCCGAAGCACTGATCACTTCTTCAGTGAAGTGATCTCTTAAGTTCAAATCAAAGAAATCAAAGACAAGACAAAGAAACGTTTCCCAGATAAAATATATGCTGTATATAGAGACCTACAAATACAGTAAAAGCTGAAAATAATTTCTCATCTAGCTCCACAGTTTGCAGTCAAAAGTACAAAAGAATGACACAGAAGAAGTTTGCCATTACACCTGTAGGGATCAGGCTATGCACTAGAGACTAAGTCTGCCTATTGCTGCATTAAACTATGGCTGGACTATGTTAATACAAATCTGTGGAGACATGAGGCTTATTACCAAGACAGTCATAGTGATTAGGCCTACTACTTCAAAAATGACTTTCTTCGCTCCAGTAGCTCCAGCTAGTTTAAAACCTATTTGTCAAAAGAGCTTCCTTAAAGACTGATTTCCCACAGCAGTCCTAACTAGAGTACATGCAATTCAGAAAGACATCTTTTAAGTTTTGGTCAGATGGAAAACAAGGCACTCAGCTCACTTGGAAGCGCAATGATAACACCTACAGTAGGTGTTGGCTGCCCTTTTATATCATGTAGTTCCAGAACTGCCATACACATCTTCTTAGATGTGTATAACGTAGAAGGCTATATAAGGGTAGGAGCACATGGGAGGAAAAGATTTTAAACTGTATCTAGTCGAAGTAACACTTGAGTTCAAAAGCCAGTGCCGTTCATTCAAGCTGCCTACAGAACTACCTGGTTTGTTTTATGATATGAACGGTGTCAAAATACAAGAAATAAAAATGCATATGAGGTTCATATTTAGATCATGACAGAATTCTCAAATTTAGTTAAGTTGTACATCAGAACTTAGTTCTTCCTCTGTACTCTAAGTAAACCTTTATCATTGAAGAAATGGAGACTCCTTCCTCACTCCATGAATGTTTAACTGACTGTTACCACAAAATGATACATAAATCTCAGAATCAGGAACTGATAAATAAATGTACCATTTTGTGGTATCTATGTAATCTAGTAATTTGTAATTACCTTCCAAAAGACTAAAATATAGTTTAGAGAATTTGTGTCACTGACTTTCCCAAACCATCTCCAAGACGAGCAAGTTTAAGCTCTACTTCACTGAAGCATAAGCCTCCCCACCG
>PPHD01010646.1:0-12089 GCA_002909625.1 Bambusicola thoracicus
GAGTATCTGCATTCGGAGAGTACAGCACGGTGGTGCTGTTACCAGACATTTCAGTTCATTCTCTCCTTGCTGTTACAAAACTGTGTTTGTTTGAAGCTTATGTACACCAAACTGCAGTTGAAAGTTACTCAGTGTTGCTTATAAATGTTTGTCTGGTTTCCAGAAGCGTTTATGTGATGTCTTCTCCAGAAGTCTTTCAGCTTTGGTGGTATGCTTCCTCAGGCCTTTTTACCTGTAGCTTTTGGAGTCTGCTAGGCCTCTGCTCACGTCCCACGGCTGCTGTTGATGTTCCAGGCCGTGCTCTCAGCCTGTGTGGTGTGGTTAGCCATGGGCCGGCCATCTGGGCCAGCACAGGGGGCTTCCTTTCCTCCTTCAGAAGGCAGAATGGATTGTGAGGGATACTTTTCATCCTTTTTTACCCTTTTACAGTGTGAGATGTTGCTGTGAATGTAATATTTCTTCTTCATGGAGTGTCTGTGGCGCTGTTGTTAAAATTCTTACCATCTTAAGGAATCTGAAGCTGTGAGGTGACAGGGGTTACTGTGCACTGGATCGTAGGGATGGAGGAATTGAAACACAGAAATAAAAACCAGTGTTTTCTCCGGCATCAGCCAATTTGGTGCACTTGAATTGAGAGATTAAGAATACAGCTTTTTTTTATAGTTTCGGTGTTCAGAGCCTTTTTTTTTTCCTTCTTGAAACTAGAAGTGTTTGACTTGTTAAATTTCATGCTTTATTTTTACAGTTTTGAAGTGAAGAGCACACAATGCCCACCTGAGGATTTTATTGTTTTTTGTCTATGAACAGTTCTAATTTAATGTAGTGTTTGTAGTATAGCCTGTTTTTTATCAACTGGAACTAGAGTTGTGTTAGAACTTGCAGAAGGATAAATGGACAGCCTTTATTCTAGCATGTTCTGTCTTCTGCATACTGATTCTGCAATTACCTGGATATATCACATTAATTTAGTTTGCTTTTCAGCACTGAGAAAACAAAAATCACTTAAAATGTATTGATCCTAATTTAGAGATGGGCAAAGGAGTACATTTTGCCAGTAGATTTAAGAAGTATTTGGTGAATGTGAAAGGAATGTTATGCCTTAAAAATAGCTCTAATTTCACAGTTATTGCTGGAGACGATGGTTTTATGGAATAGATGATACCATAAACGTAATGCTATATCTTGACTTTTGCATCCAAAATTACTTAACGCCCTGTGCTGGTACAGAGAATTGACTTCAGTGCTGTCCCTGCAGTCTGATATGGAGCCATGCTGTGGTTGCATGGATGTATTAAAGTTGTAAGGAATGGAGTGAATACCATGATGCTGGATCCTTCATCTCATTTAGACTATAAATTAAGAAGATGGATTTCTGTGTGAATTTTCAGACATGCTTGTTTTCACAGGAAATTACTAAAACATGGCTTCAGAACTACCAGCTCTCATTCCCCAGTACGTTTTAAATTTGTACTCCAAAGCATCAAAATGATCGTTTCTGAGAAAATAATAAATATTTTCCTTGAAAAGTAGACAGTTTTTCCAAGTTTAATTCAGGAAAATTATTGAAAAGAACCTATTATGATAAATATTCCTTCATTTTGTAAAATGCCTTCCGTAATAGCTTTATTTTGTACAATGTAAAAAGATAATGATGTAAAGAAAAGTGCCGGATTAAAGGTGTTGGTATTTCTACCATTTCAATATATAATGATGTATGTGTAGAAAAGACTTGGAGAATTTCCATATGAATGTCCTCATCTTAGTTGGTGCTTCATTGCATTCCCTTATCTACCGCCTACAATAAGAAAATGTAATTATGATTTCTAGTTTTTCTGTGATAATGACATTATTATTTTCCAGTACATGTCTGCTTGATAATTCTGAACTGAATGAAATAATTGCTGCAGGAGAAGAGGGGAAGATTTTAATCAGTTTAAATGTACTGGGAAGATTTAAATTTGAAAGAGTGGCTCTGCTGTGTTACTCGGTAGAACTATATGAACTATATTTTGGAGTCAGAAAAATAGTCCAACTTCTTTTCAAAGCAGATCACGTCTAATCAAAATTAGGTTTGTGTTACTCAAAATGGTGTTCAGTCAAATCCCAGGGATGAGCATCCCTCAGATGCTTTGGGCAATCTCTTTCACTGCGTGTGGTATTTTGCTGCTTGTTTTCTTGCTCAGTGGAATAAACCATACATGCACTTTAGTGAGGTAATTTTTGACCATTTGCCCTATGCCCTTTTGTCCTTCAGCATCCTGTGCGAGTCTGCCCACTGGTTCCTCAGGCAAGCTGTACTCTGCTATCCTGTAGTCCGATTCTGTTTGTATTTCTCACTTCCCTTAATTTTCTTGTTATGCTTAAATGCATTGCCCCAACTGAGTCAAATAACTAGATTTGGTAGCCCTTATATATGTAAATTGTTTATCTGGATGTAATACTTGGGTGTGATATTAAAATATTATGTCCCTCCAGTTCTCTGGCTTCTCAATAACTTATAGCCTTAGGATCTTAAGTCTTTTATTTCTAGGTAGCAAGACTTTCATGCAATATATTTTATCTAATATGGCAATATTAAATTTGTTTCATCATTTCTTTCAGATAACATATTTCAGCCTGTGGTATTACAACAAGCAGAATCAGCGCAGATGGGTAGATTTGGACAAGCCTCTGAAAAAGCAGCTGGACAAATATGCCTTGGAACCAACAGTGTATTTTGGAGTAGTGTTCTATGTGCCTACTGTTTCTCAACTTCAGCAGGAGATTACCAGGTAAGCTTTATAAATGTGTCTATAATTTTACTTTTAGCGTCCTGAAACATATAGCTCATGTGCAAATTGTCTGCTTTACCCTTCTCAGTCTTCATGGAAATAGAAATTATTAGTTTAGGCAGCATTTATGTTCAAACAATGTATTTATTTCCCTTTTGAATGTTTTAAATAGTTTATAAACTAAGCAAAGAATTAACGTTTCAGTGATCTTAGGAATCTGCTCAAACCTGCTTTGATATACTGTGGCTTTTTCCTTTCATTTTTTTTTAAGGGCCTTGGTTTGGTCCCAGTTATTTTTGATTCTTTTATGTAAGGATATTATCTGACGTAATATGGCATAGTGCTTTTTTTGTAATAGGGTCCAGGAAAATTCTAAACAATGTTTATGAAGTCTCACTGAATTTTAACAGTTCAGAGAAGGAAGAGATCTGTCTTTTAACTTCCAATTATCAAAATATTTACATTACTTTTTTTTTTTTTTTAATCTCTCAATTGCAGCACATGCTTCTATGTTTTCAGTATTAAAGCTTTACTTCACAACAGTTAACATACAATATGAGGAAGTCAGTAATTTCTTTTTAAATTGGTCTCATGGAAAACAAATGTGGTTGTTAGCTAAGGTAGGGTGTGACCTGAATGGCTGAATGGGGTCAGAAGAATTCAAGAAAGTAGTGGTTCGGACTGTGGACCACAGTCCATAGTTATAGCTTATAGGGTTTGCATGTTCAAGAGATGATCCAGGAAAAGATCAGTTTAGTGGGAAAAAGAAGTGAGAACAGAATGTATTTGGGAATTGTAGTCCAGAAATGAAAGTAACTGTCGTGACTGAAGGGATATGCATATTGGATTTACTGGAAGGGAATGCAGTAGTGCTGCAGCAGTGTACTGCATAGTACACTGCTGGATGGCGCACTAGTGGAGATAATAAGAATATTAAGGAGAAAAGGCATTAAAAAAAAAAAAAAACATGAGGCTATGGTTATAGATAGAAATTGTGGAAATTCTGTGTCTTTCAGGAGAATCAGGATTTGATTCTGCAGTAGATAAATGAAAGCTGAAGGAAGAGTTAATAAGGACCATAAGCTGGTGGATCTGAATGATGAATGTCCTCCCCACATGCTAGTGAATGGAGGGAGGAAGTGCAGTCTCTTGAGAATAAAGAGCCCTTGTTAACTTTTTCCTTGTTTTCTTTTTTTTTTTTCTTCACATAGGTATCAGTATTATTTGCAATTAAAGAAAGATATCTTGGAGGGCAACATTCCTTGCACACTAGAACAAGCAATACATTTGGCTGGTTTGGCTGTTCAAGGTAAGTGAGACAATTATGCTAATGTTACATTGGAAGTTTGTTGAGATATTTTCTGTTGCGTGCTTTCTGTTTATTGCTCATGGACCCCTCTTCTTGCTGTAATAAAACTGTTAGAGGTTGTTGCTTTCCAGTGTAGATTTTATTTCTATGAAGCACATTTTTGTTTTCAGTTGACAGCCCTACATATATAGTGAAGGTCCAATTCAGTAGGTTATGAAAGGTGGAAGACTTGCTCCTTAGAACTTCATCACCCAGTGTATTGGCTAGGGAAATGAGGTGGGGAGAGCGAAATGGACAGACAGTGGGATCAGTGACCCAGTACCTACTGGTATTTCAGTGCAGTCCTCTGAGGTGTATCTAGGTATCTAGACACCTGAATACCTTTGGAGGTAAGTTGTCTGCTTGTGTCAGCAGAGCCTTCATCTGTTTCTCATACTGAAAGCTCTTTATTCTGACATTGTCACATGAGAAAGGGGCATACTTTAATAATAAGCAGATTTGAATGTACAGTAGTACTAGTATCTCCACCTCTTCTCCCAAATATCATAACACCAAAGATTTTTTCAAGTTAGGAATTGCTAACAGTGTGTGTACTATGTTAAAATCTTTCCTGAAAACCCGTTTCTGAGGTGCATCTGTGAAAATGGTTACTTTGTTTTATCTAATTAGTGTTATCCTAGTTAGTGTTATTGTGTCTGGTGTTCCCTGCCAACATGTTTGTTTGATCTTAAATCTCTCAAGTCAACAGTTTTTTAATGCAAAGCTTTGTTTATTGTGTCTGTGTACTGCTTCTCTGTGGATGTCACTCCAGTACATCTAACAGCAGTTGTAAAGCTGCATATCACTACCAATGCATACAACCACAAGATTTTTTTTTTTCTTTTTTTGTCTTGTCTTTTTTAAATTATGTGTAACGGTTACATCACATTAAAGATGATGATTATGTTTTTCTGAGAATATAGTTATCAGTGGTGTAGATGAATAATGTTAGTGTTTATATAACAGTGTATCTGTTTAATCTAAGCCAGGATTTAATGGTCTTCAGCTGGCAAAGTCTTGCTTTGTTATTTTCATATCTTTAGGCAGTATAAAAGTTTCTCTGGTCCGTAAGTTGTTTATAGATATCTTTCAATGTAATCCTCTTTCCAGATGGAAAATATTTATCCTTGTAGCTTTCACATTCCTCTCTCAGTCTTTTATATGAGAACTACATGTGTTGATAACATGATGAAAAAAAGAACACAGAAAAAGTACAGGTTCTAAATTAGTGCACTTCAATGACTGAAGTAGCTTATAGAAGGTAGGTCAGTTAATTTTAGCTAGTGAACTAACAGAAGAAGTTGTTTGCTGTTTTGAGTGAGCTGATTTCAAGAACTATTTGTGTTTGAAATACTTACAATAGGCTGCTTCTAAGCACTGCTTTATCTCAAGTACTTTGTTGGTCTAGTGTGTCACAAGTTCTTCCCTTTAATCATGAGTAACTTGCATAGTAACTTGTAATGCATAATAAATACTTGATTCCTAAATGTCTCTACAGTTATACTATTATAGGTTAGAATCCGTGGTAACGTAAATAATATGTGTACTTGGAGATTTTGTTTCTGTGGTTTGGAGTGGCCATTCTGGGCAGGCTGATGTTTCTTAGAATAGTTTATCTTGCGAGATTATACATGCATTTCCTGCTTTAGGCTATTTTATTTCTTTGAACTGTTGGCTACTTCTTTCCTAGAAAGAAAAAAAGGCACAAATTTTTTTTTTGATGCTTTTTGATGTGACATAAAATCAGTTTTTATTAAGTCCCATCTGAGCATATATTTGAGTCAGGGAAGTTAAGGCACCTGATTTCCACTTTCTAGATGTCTTCATGCACCGAGCTGTCAACAGAAGCAGCAGAGTCCAGGGTGCTCTGTCTGCTCAGAATCCAGCAGTGAGAACAGTTTGTCAGCTCTGTGCTGACAGTGTAGTTGTCTACAAGTACATATCTGAGACAAGGGAGTAAAGAAGACAGAGCCACACTCTTTTCAGTGGCACTCAAGGACAGAATAAGAGGCAATTGGCACAAGTTGAGATACAAGAAATCAAATTTGTTTGTTGTGAGAGAGATGAAACACTGGAAAAAATTGCTCAGAATTCTGAATTCAGAATGTGACTGGGGAAGGCCCTGTGATGATCTGCCGTAGCTGACCTGCTTGGGCAGGAGGGAACATTAGTCTCCAGAGGCCCCTTCTGTCCTCAACTGTGACTAAAAACCATGCAAAAGAAAGCCTGAGGAACTTGGAGCAGAGTTCTGCTTGTTTCTGTCATTTCTTCTCCTCTCCTATCCACGAGGAATCTTAGCAATTTTTCTGAACAAGATAAAAACATGGAATCTGTTTTTATTTTTCTCTTCGTAAACGTTACTGGTTAGTGTGTTCTGCTGTTTTAGATCATAGTTCAATAAGATGAAGATTTACAATTTGGGGATCCTTCTGCAATTAATGGTATATCAAGTAATTTTGTTACAAATGTTTGAATGCAACTTCTGTTTTTTAGCTGATTTTGGAGACTATGATCAATATGAATCTCAGGAGTTTCTACAAAGATTTGCTTTGTTTCCGGTGGTAAGTAATCTCTTTAAGTTCTTTTTTTGTATTATTGATCACAAGCAAACTGTGTTGCAAGTAGCTCTTCAGTGTACTGAAGTCAAACATGAGACTGATAAATATAAATCATTATTAAAGATTTATCCAGCTTACTGCTCCCAAGATTGTCCAATTGAGTCAAGGTTTTCTGAGACTGTGGTGAAATATTACACAGAAGCAAAGATATTGCAAGATCTTTTCAGTTATATTGCATTTAAAAGATGATGAGGATAGAGACAAGAAAGCAAGTAAAACCACTTCAAATCAGTGTTTGTACTTTTTGGTTTTGTTTATGTTATCCAGAATCTAAGCTCCAAAATTAGAGTTGATTTTAGAGGGTTGATTTCTCTGTGTGAAGACACTACAGCCATTTTGTTTCATAGAATGTTAGTAGTTCATTCTATAAATGCTATCTTACCTTAAGGGTTGGCTACAAGAAGAAAAAATATTGGAAGAAGCGACACAGAAAGTTGCCTTACTACATCAGAAATACAGGTAACATTTCTAAAACTTTGCACAATTTTGATGTGACTGCTTCAGTAAGTCAGGGAGCTGAGAATCTCAGAAGGCAGTTGAACTAATTTAATCACTCATTTAAATGATTTTTTTTCACTGATATGGCTGTGTTTTGTTGTTGTTGGGTTTTTTGTTTTTTTCCTAAATGAAAAGAAAACTGAACTGATGACTTCTAAAGTAAACGAGAGGATTTTTCTAGAAGATTAATATATGGTACAGCAGTAAATAGTGCAGTTTCATCTGATAAAGTATCTGCAACTTGTTTACAACATGAAATTGTGGCCCCAGTAACGATGTTTCTCGGTAAACAATACTGGCAAATACTGCAGGCAATTGAAATGTAAAGAATGCCAGAATGCTTCTGATCTAAGTAAAAGGCTGCTAAATGTGCTGGTCTGAGACAAAGGAAAGTTACTTTCTGTTGTCACTTCATTAGCAAAATGGGTTTGTGACCATGATACTAATACTAATGTGGGTTGGCTTTTTTTGTATTACTTCAAAGGAAAGGCTTTGAAAATTCAAATTGATTTAGCTTTGAAATGTTTTCATTACAAGATGGAATGTATAAGGTTCAGTGAGAAAGACTAATCTGTGTGACTTTAGGACAAAGTGAAGGAATAAAAAACTTATGATTGAGAACTTATTGAGAGGCATAAGAATGAACATGACAAAATTTTTCAGGTAGAGAAAATTCCTTCTGTGAGATCAACTGAAATATTTAGGGAAGTACAAGATTTTTAAGCTCTGTAATGCTACTGCAAGTTAGTGAAAAAACTGTATTTGCCAGCAGGTTTCTTAAAACAAACAAACAAACAAAACAAACAAACAAAACAAAAAAAACCCCAAAACATACTACCTTTAACAACAGATTTTATCTTGCTGAAGTTTTCAAGCCATTACAGTTAAAACTCTGTTTAGAAAATAACTCTCTTTCCTGATATGTGAAGCATCAAATTTGATGTAGTTCCTTGTATACTAAATTTGTATACTGCAATAGGAGAAATTCATGTCTTGAACATGTGTGCTGGAATACTTCTTATGATAAAGTGAGAAAAAAAAGGTGACAGTGACGGATTAAAGAGGGATGTAATGATTTTCTGCCATCAGCAGAGACAATAATTTTAACTGTTCTTTGTTGCCATTTCTGGTGGAGATAACTAAGATAACTAAGATAAAGAAGTAACCAGAATCACAGCGTAAAGGCTGAGACAAGTTTTCAGACCTTGGTGCAGATGGAAACAGCACGTTTTGATGGATGCCTGATAGTCTTGGTGGTGTTCTTGTAGATTTAATGGTGCCATTCAGAGTAAAACAAATATATTTTTATTGTTGACTACATTAGCTGGTCACTGTTATCACTGTTTTCTTTTGTAGAGGCCTTACTCCTCCTGATGCAGAAATGTTATATATGCAAGAAGTGGAGAGAATGGAGGGCTATGGTGAAGAGACCTATCCTGCAAAGGTAAACGGGGCTTTAATTTTTGTCTCAGTTGCTTTTCTTCCCTATGTAAAAATAGCTGCTTCCTGTCAAAAATAAAAGCAAATAAACATTAATATCCTCAAAACAAAACGTATATTACTCCTTCTCTCTCCTCAGAATTCTAAAACTACTTGGTTCTCATACAGCTTTGCTTTCTAAGAATTCTTCTGTATATGCATAATTTTTTGCAACTTCTTCCAGGACAGTCAAGGAAGTGACATATTCATTGGAGCATGTCTTGATGGTATTTTTGTGAAACATAAAAATAGCCGGCCTCCTGTTGTATTTAGGTTAGTATTGCTCTGTATTAAAATATCTTTATAATATCCTATAACATAATATTTTGTGTATGTACCTCACTAGCATGAATGACTCTTAGATGTGTGTGCTTATTTGCTTCATAAACCTGGGCATTATATTCTAGCCCTTAAGCTAAATAAATACTGAATTTTGAGGGAATCATAGAATGGTTTGTGCTGAGAGGGACCTTACAGGCCACCTAGTTCCAACCTCCTGCCATGAGTTGGTTGCCTCCCACAAGCTCAGGCTGTCCAGGGCTACATCCAACTTGGCCTTGTACATCTCCAGGGATGGGGCAACCAGAGCTTCTCTGAGCAACCTGTTCCAGTACGTCACCACCTTCTAAGTAAATAATTTCCTCCTACAACCTGAACTAAATCTCCCCTTTTAGTTTAAAACCATTCCCCTTGGTCTTATCACCGTTAAATCACGTAAAGCGTTGGTCTCCCTGCTGTTATAATACCCTTTTAAATACTGAGCGGCTGCAGTGAGGTCTGTTGGCTATACAATTAATCCCTTTAAGCTGGATTAATTCTAAGAGATGAACATGTAATATACATTTAATTGTGTAACATTTCTTGAGTCAAAAAGGAGCAACTCTGCACACAGAACATATAACATCCTAAGATACACACATCAGTTTACTTAGCAATATTCACTTGTACAACTATCCAATAATCTCTCATGAATTTTATATGAAAGTATGAGATTTAAATGGTAGCTTTTGCATCAGTATTTGGAATGCATACATTTTTTTACTTATACTGTTACTTAATGTTTTACCAGTGTTACTTAATGTTTTGCTTGTTAAAATGTAGACACGGCTTCTGTAATTCAGTTGCATTTTCTATGGTTTGAAAAACATAGCTCACCAGTGGTGTTCTGTTCCTTTTGACTGTAGGTGGCACGACATTGCCAACATGTCCCACAACAAGTCCTTTTTTGCATTAGAACTGGCAAACAAAGAAGAGACAATCCAATTCCAAACTGTGAGTAGATTTTTTTTTTTTTACTTTTTTCACTTTTTAAGATCAGTTAATAGCAAGTTAATCTTAAAAATTTCAGTGACTTCTATGAAAGTAAGTGATGAGTATGCATATTTTGACTAATGAGCAAATTTTGGTTTTGTTTTTTGGCAGGAAGATATGGAAACAGCAAAATATGTGTGGAGGATGTGTGTGGCTAGACACAAATTTTACAGACTAAATAAATGCAGCCTGTAAGTAGAATACTTTAGCAGAACACTTGGTGCCCTTGAAGTTCCCATGGGAAAGCAGAATTTATCATAACTTCTGTAACTTCTATAGTGTCATTTTTAGGTTATACTAAGTATGGCTTATATTTTTCCCCTAATCATCTCTGAGATCATATTTATCACCAGTTTCTCAAACTCACACTTGTGTATGGTTTATAATGGAGGATAATACTAAGTACTGAAAATCTTACCAAAAGTAGTAATGTTTGACGCCTGATGCTGGATCTCAGTGCCGTGAGTTGCTTTGGAGGCTATTATTGCTAGAATGTTTGTTGGAAGCACTGGGATAGGGTTTGGCCTGTGATTGGGTGAACTGCCCTGAAAGGACACTCTGAAGGCCTTTAAAAGGGCGGGAAGTGTATGTGAAGCACTCCTGAAATGTGCTGGATTGACAGCTGAGAGGTATGTGGTCCTTTGGATATTCATGGAATCTATGTAGCTCAAGTAGCACCAGTATGAAGTAAATTTAATACAATTCATCAAATTAAATTTGAGTGGGCTGGTCTCCAACTTGTAAATCAAGGGTTGGAATTTGAGCTAATCATTTCCACTGGTACAGATTTCTTTTAGTTAAGTTACTTCAGACAGAAATAGAGAAACAGACCCAGTAAATAACCCACAAAAAACTATCTGTGGAGGTGTTGATGTAAAATTCCCTGCAGTTAACAGAGTATTTTGTACCACAAATGATTCACTAGCATGGTTAATTCCAATTCTTTTTAGAAGAGTAAGATTAATTTGCAATAAAATAGCTCTCATATCTCTAAGCTTGTAAGGCTGGCTGCCATTTGAAAGAGTTGAGAAGTGTTGGTAGCAGTGGTGCATTTCTGGGAATTGTGAATTGCAGTTTGAATAATATCAGTTCTATAGAGTTCTACAGTTCTGTATTGAATGTCAGTCTCTAGGATTTACTTACTTTTGACCCTTTCACCACAATATGGTTTTGTTAATAGGAAAAGTCATTAGAAAAACGCTAATTATCTCCATTCTGTGACTCCCTGTCATCTGGTGCTGCTGCTGAAAACTCTTATGCATGCCTGTATTAAGTTCAGACTATTTTTCTTTATCTGCATGTACCTTGTATTTAGAGATTCCCTGGACTCTCCACCTGAGGAGGGCTCTCAGAAATCTTCACTCATACTTTCCCTTCCACGCTTTCCAATCCTTTCTCGTCCTTCACTGCCCAAAGGGTGAGCTGAAAAATGATTTTTCTTTCTAGTATCTGGCAGTTGCTACATCTGTATTAATCTGCCTTTTTTTTAAAACCTCTATCTTGCTGTGAGAGTACTGGTGCAGTGTAGGGTGGAGAAAAAGGAGCTTAAGGTTTTTTAACAGGCCAAGATGGAAGCAGACCAATAAATTATGAAAAGTTTTTATCGTTAGCTAAAATGTTAAAGCATGTAAATTCTCATACAGTATAGTCATACTTTCTGGTTTCTCTTAACACTGCAAATGTCAAGGACCCCATTTAAGCAATGCTATATATGGTCTTGTAGAAGCGGTTACTTATAGTGTGAGATTTTCTATGGGGTTCAGGTTTAGAACTAGTCCCCTTTTACCCTTCTGCACAGCTGCAGGACCATTTTCTTTTTATGCTTTATATAAAAGAGGCAAAGAAATAACGGAGGTATTTTGATCCTGGTTTTGTGATTCTGCTCNTGGGGTTCAGGTTTAGAACTAGTCCCCTTTTACCCTTCTGCACAGCTGCAGGACCATTTTCTTTTTATGCTTTATATAAAAGAGGCAAAGAAATAACGGAGGTATTTTGATCCTGGTTTTGTGATTCTGCTCATAGCAATGATGGTTTATGTACAGAGCTCTTACATTTTGAGACTAT
>PPHD01010647.1:1780-19470 GCA_002909625.1 Bambusicola thoracicus
GGCCCCGGCGCGGAGCTCCCGGCGCCCCCGCGGAGCCTCGAGGCCCCGGGGCGGAGGCCGGCGGTGGAGGGGGGGGGTGGGGGGGTGCGGGGCCGCCTTCCCGCACCTTCCCGGCGGGGGGAGCCGCGGGGCTCGGAGCTGTGCCCCCCGCGCGGGGCTCGTCTGGGTGGGGAGGTCGAGGTGGAGGCCGTGAGACAAAGGCGGAGGCCATGAAGGTGGGCTGCCAAACGTCTCCCATGACAAATCATTGTTTTCAGATGTTCAGATTTGTGTGAGAAAACCCAACAAAGAGAAGATATTCAGGCGGTCTCAATCCTAGAGTATATATCGTCAGAAGAAAAAGCCCTATTAGCTACATCATTGTCCAGAGATGATGAAAAATATTATTTCCATTACACACTTTTTAAGCACAGGTTTTATGTTACTGACTCAACAATGATTATCATTTTAAATGTGAACCACAGACCCTAAATGGCTCTTTATGAGAAACCATTGTTTTGAAATATCTGAAATTAATTAGACTGTGGCTTTGGCCAATGTGCAAATATCAAACTGAGCATCTGTGAAGAGAAAGGCTTCCCATCACTTCAAAGAATATTATGAATCTGAAATACAGACTATCAAGGAAAATCTCCCTCATCTCGCATAGGTTCTCTTGACCCATCTTCTGTGGCTCGACAATCACCTTTTCTTTGTCTTTTCTTGTGCTTTTGTATCCTTTTCTTTTTTCCCCTCCAAACTGCCGTGTCCAAAAAGCCTGACATAAAATTCAAAGAAATAACATAATTTGAGTGCCAGCAGCACCACTGTCAGTTCAAGCAAATCAAAGATCCCTGTAAAGTTACTTCATTTGGCTGATTTGCTCTGGAGGTCCCACTTTCCATGCCCTTCTACCTACCAACAAGCCGTGCCATGCCAGCTGCATGACAATGAGAGCATGAATCCAATCTTCCTTGTAATCGTAAAGAAATGTATACTGCTTCCTGATTCTGCTGTGGTTCCATTATCTAAACCAGTGCATTTTCAGAAACAGTAAATTCTTTTGAGACAATAGACTTTGACAAGTTTTCATGCTGTAGTTAAGAAAAGCCTTTGTTAGTTTTTCTCTTTCCTGCTAGTCACACTAATTTTTAGAGATAAATTAAAAACCTTCAGGTTAGTCAATTCTAGCAGCAGAAGTGAGCACAACCATATTCTGGAAAGAAACACATGATGGCTTATGTCAATGTTTCTTTTGTGGCAAAACCCTTCTCCACCTATTTACGCTCTGTATTCCTGGAGCTGAGGAGGGAGCACTAAGCTATGAAAAACTATGAATAGAGTGTTTCATTTGGTATCAGAACAAACCACAATTGATGGTTAGGTATTATTTCTGTGTTAAATGTAATGATTCAGACACCACATTATCTACAGAAAGTTAGCCAGCTTCTAGAGCAGTGTTTGTTGGGAGGAGTTCCAGGGCACAAAGTCAGTGGCAAAGTCCCCCTGCCCTGCACCTACATTTTTATCCTACATTTTGGTGCTCCCTTCTGTCCTGCCCTGATATTTCTGCCCCGATGCTATGGGTGAGGGGCCACACTGGGATATTTTCATTTGTGTAGGGCATCACTGTTTCTACAGCTAGTCTCCCTGAAATCCATGTTGAAAAGCTGGTGTTGGTGTTTGGTTCTGTCGCATATATGCAAAAAATTTCAGGCTTTATCTACCAGCTGTGCTCAGAGAGCAGTCTGCCTTATGCAGTCAGATCCAACTCTTGAAGGAACAGTTTCTTTCCAATTTTGGGAAGGAGCTGTTAGGGTGAGCAGGTCACAGACGAGGTCCTTATCCACAGTGATCCCTGTAAGGAGCGAACACATTACAAGGAAAGTGAGGAGGGAAGAAACTAGGCAGCATATCAGTGCAGGGCAGCTTGGGCCATAGTCAAGTGTTGTGCTAATCCCTGCTGTCTTGGGCTTCCTCTGATAAATTCCATCCTGGACAACCATTATTTTTATTTTGATAACTCAGTGTCTGCATCATGAGGTTAAGTGCAGATGTAATCCCAAAGAATCAAATGTAGTTTTGTTCCCCTACTGTTACCAAATGAAGTGAGTCTTTCATAACTTTTTTTTTTTTTTTTTTTTTTTTTAATATGATATGAAGATACCACCACTGTGCAAAGAAAAGCTTGCTGGGTCTGGTTCTGCACTGATAGGGTGAACTCCTGAAGCGGATCAAGAGAGATTTTCTTAACTAATCTCTTTTTCCTGGGCCTTCTCATCCCTCACTAATGCAATAACAAACATTAGCAATGAGATTAATCCTAAAACCACTGAAGTCACTAAAAAGACACCGCTGACTCCACAAGTATCAGTCAGTAGTTTCTTCCCCTCTGCCATGTTTGAAGGAGGGCAAAGAGATAAGATGGAAAAGGAAGGTCCTAAAAACAGGAGAGTGCTGGGCAGCACGCCTCTTTTCTTGTCCTCGATCGTGCATGAAAGTCTCTGCTTTTCCTCTCCAAGTACCACTTTTGAAAGATTCAAATAAAAAGAGAAATTTTGAAAGGAAGCAAGTAAATAGAGGGAGAGCCACATCTACAGAGAAAGTCAACCCATCTCAAGTTGTTGAATGCAAGAAAGTAGAGTGAAGTCGGGCCTATTCCTGGTATTGCTGACTGGCTCTCAGATGTGGCCAGCATAATTCCTGTGACACCTTAATTTCAAATAATTTACACAAAAAGAGCAACCTCTTATATATAACAGGTATGCAGATACCTGTTATATGCAGTTGAGAGAATTCTTGGGGTAGTGCCAGGAATGTCCCCCATGGAAGACCTATTGCTTCCTTGATGTCAACCAGTCTTACACAGTGGCCCAGGGATATGTATACCCACCTTTTCTGCTACAGAACATCTCTCTGTGGGGCTGAGTATGAAGTCAGGCCTGCTTGGGGCTCCTGCAGCAGTGTTGGTGTTTTCCTGCTCCACGTTCTGCTTGTCACTGCTGCTGCTGGCCTCTAGGCCTTACACTTACACTTCCCTGAAGAGAACGGGTCTGATGAGAACTGCTGTGCTCTGCTGCATGTACTTTGATTTTTAGTGCTTGTTTTTAAAAGAAATTGAAGGAATTGTAATTTTGGAGAAGCCCATTTTGCATTTAACAATAAGCAGGAATTGCTGTGCTAGCAGAGAAGGCTGTGGAGGCAGGAAGCAGCTTCACCATAAAGGCCTAATGCACAAATTGAAATAGTCGAAGGAAGGAAGTTGGTCATGATTTTTGAAGCAATCTCATTGCTTCAGAGGTTCAGTCTTTGGGGAAATTTGGAAATCCAGGCAAGCTGAGCAGGGGAGGATATCTCTTTGGGGCAGCCTCAAACTCCAGGCACCAGGCAGTGCTGCTGAAAAGCCCATGCAAGCTGAAATCAGGGCACTCTGCCCACTACCACCTTCCAAAGACATTTGCTTCTGTTATCTTCTAGCTGCTGAAGGAAGGATAAAATGAGGCTTTTCTAAGATCCAGGTATTAGTGAAATGTTTCCTCTTATCATCATGGGTGATGTTTCCCAGGATGGGGGCGAAGGGGGACAACTACAGTGTTCGTAACACTGGCTATACGAGATAAAAACGTGCCTTCTAGTGTAAAATCAGACAAAAGTAGCATAAACTTTTTGAGATTTTTCTAATGAACACAGACAAACTCACCTGGCTGGTATTTTATTTCAGAGAGGTGGTTTGGATCTGCTTGAATTAAGAGGGGATCCATTTCTTTTCCTTGTTTTTATGCCTAGCTACATGCACAGAAAATTTTGAGGAATGCCAGCCTGTAGCTGCTTGATCTTTTTCTTTCTCTTTGCTTTTAATCCCCCCATACAGTTGTATGAGTTGCACAGGTGAAGCTGTAGCTGTGGAGGTCCTGGTGTGGTAGGAGAGGAATGGTAGGGTTGAGGAGTTTGCTTTCTCAGACTGTTTTCTGGCTAGTTCCTATTAACTGTTCTGCGTCCCTAAACTGCATGGGGCCTATCAGGAAAGCGAAGTAATAGGGAGTGTGTAAGTTAGAGGAAATCCCAAAGCACGAAAGCAATAACTCATGGTGAAGTAAATGTTGGCTGGTCCTTTGGACAATGCTGCTGCATGGCAGTGATGACCAAGCTGTTTCAACAGAGTCCTTTAGGGAAAAGCTAACCTCCCCTCTTGCATGGAACAAATCTTAATCGCTGCAGGCTCAGGATGTTGCAAGAAGAGGCAGGGTGTCCCCAGAATGCTCTTGGAGAGCAGCTGAAGGAAGCCTGGGGGGGAGGTTTGCCTGCTTCTGAGCATGAAAGCATAAAATGACTGGGATGCAGAAAGGCAGAAGCACTGTGAGAGACAAAGTGGCCTGGTTTCAGGAGAGGTCTGTCCTTGCACAGGCAGAGGGGTGAGGAGCAGCAAGGTGCCATGGAAAAGGAGGAAACAGAAGGCACTGTAGCTGAAGGAGAATGGGTGTCAAAACAAACTCCAGAGAATGACAAAAGTCAGGGGAAAAAATACGTGTTTGTTTTGCTCCCTGTTTGCTTTTTAATGAAAATAAGCAGGCCAGTGTTTGAGGGCTGTTAGCATTTTGTGCTGACCTGCAGCTGGTGCATTTTTCGCCCACTTCTGTTAGAATTTGACTTTGGTACTGAACGCTCATCAGACTTTGCCCCTTGCTTTACTTAGGCTCAGGATTGCTTATACAGCAAACACTCTCTGCTAGAGTCCTCATTAATCCACTCTTTGTTGAGGTTTCCGAGAGGAATTCCTATTTGGTAAACCAAACAGAATTAAAAGGAAGGCATCTGCACTCGGGACATCCATCTTGGGTTCTTTGGGCTGCATTGTCCCCATCCGTCAGGCTGTGCCTGCTCGGAGCCACCGCTCCCGCTGCTCCCTGTGCGGGATTCATTGCAGGTTTTGGTCCTGGCGGCCGCTAGGTGGCACTTCCCTTCTTGCAAATTACAGCAATTAACTCGCTCCCAGTGCTGCTCATCAGCTCTGGCCGCGGTGTTGGGTCGCTAAGGGGGATGGAAGAAGAAAAGTAATTTTAAATTATTCTTTATGGGCCAGATCAGTGAATATTCCCTCATCTTTGCTTTCTTATTTTAATTTTTGTAAGGTTTTTTTGTTGTTGTTGTTCTTTGGGGTTTTTGTTTGTTGGTTGGTTTGTTTTGTTTTGTTTTGTTTTTCAGGCGAGCAGAGCTCACTGTAGTTTCTTCCCCATATTTGCAGAAACTCGTCCCAGCTGTACCCTGTGCATGTACCAGGGACCCTTTTCTCCGGAGATAGCGCCTGCTATTGAAAACAGACAGCCTTCAGTCCAGCTCGGCGCTCATTCCTCCCTTGTTGCCTTGGTGCCAGGCTCAAGCAATACACCATGAGAGAAGGCAAGGCTGAAACCTGTGGGCCTCCTAGCTTCTCCTTTCAAAGGGAGAGTTTAACAGGAGTCAAAAATTCAGAGTTTGGCTCAAGTAAGTGTACACTTTCTTTAAAAAGAGAAAAGAAAGCAGCAGCAGCAGCAGCAGCCGGGTTTCACTGAGGATTATTTGACATTTCACCTTGTGTTTCAAGTTTCTATAAAGCCTAGTTTAGGTCAAACTGATTTTGGCAGAACACCAGGCATAACTAAGAGCTTCATATAGTTTCCATCTGAAAACATAAATCAAGCAGCAGGATTGCGGGCAGCCCCGCCAAGTTGTGCTGAATCTCACTGCCCTGGACAGTGGGGCTTTCAGCGAGTGCACTCCGATACCCACCTTTGGCTAGGACATATAGATATGTAGCTTGTTTGTTTTGCAAAGCATCTGGGCATGAGGAGAAGAGGGAAGATAAGCAAAATGTTGCCTTTTCCATGCTTGGGGGCTGCCTAGGCTTCCTGGCCTCTGATGAACAGTGGGTTCTTTTACACTGCCCAGAGTGGCTTGGGGGGCGCAAGGGATGCCAACAGGGACACTATGAGAAGATCCATACATCTTTTAATGTGTATACAGGGGTATTTACACTGCATCATCTGTACTGCAACCAAATATCCACCCACACTTGTACTCTCCCATCACTTCTGTCCCTCTTCATCTGGTCCTCTTCAGTTTCCCATTGTGAAATAATTTAGTAACCCTAAAGCCATGACATGGTTTAGTGGGCATGGTGGTGATGAGCTGATGGCTGGACTAGATGGTCTTAGTGGTCTCTTCCATCCTTAGCTACTCTATGGTTCAAATAAAAACACAAATGAAGTTTGATTTTTTTTTTTTTTTCAGAATGTTCTGTTTTGTTTTAATTATTTTGTGGTGCTTGAGTCTGTGTGGGCTCTAGCAAAACCTCTCTTAAGATGCAACCTCTGCTGAGCACTCTCCACTTCTTACACTACTGTGGTAATTTCACTCTGATTCACAGAGGGCTGGACTATTTCTGCCTCGAGCATTTGATATCCCTCAAAATTAATGCCCTTTAAAACTTCCTAACATACTCCAGCCCTTTCTGCTGCTTTCAGCATCATCCTGATGACTTTCAGCACACCACTCCATACTACAGATTCAGTGCCTTATGGACAAATACTAATTATGTCACCATGGCCATGCACTGCAATTGTTTCCTTATATGCAATCCAGATACACGAGATGGGGGAAAAAAAGAGAGAGAGAAAAAAAGTGAATAAGAGTATGATATGCAGGATGGGTGTAAGGTAGAACTATTTTTCCCTATTTCTGTCATACTGCTAGGCTAGTAAGGAGAAGCATCTGGGGAAAACTTTATAGGATCTTCCCTTCTTGTAAAGCGAGTATGCCTTCTGCTCATGTGTGTGGCATAACTGCCTCCTTCTTGTGCCTCCCTGCTCTTGGGAAAGCACAATCACTCTGCAAGCTGAGGAACTCCTCATTCATTAGTTGTGTTTGGGTGCCCACATGGCAGCGGGACTGTAGCCCTGTCACTACCCCTTGGCACAGGATCACTCTGTGTGATACTGTGCTGCCTCTGAACCCCAAACCCCTTCCATCAGCACAAGGCAGAAAAAAACATGGGTGTTGATACCTGCATTGCATGTATCTGCTTGACAAGCCTTGTTTCTCTCAATTCAATTCAATATCTGTGAAACTAATGTGAAGTGGGCTGAGCAGAGCAAACAGGAAGAGAATGTTTTTACTTTCATTGCTTTGTGCAAAATTTTTGCTGTTTATTTTTCTTTTCTTTTTTGAGGCAGGAGTGGAGTGAATTCCATCTCAGCTCTTATCTTAAGTGATAAAGTTGAGGAAATCTTTAGATTGTTAAGTTTTTTTTTTTCATTCTTTTATGACCAATTGCAAAATGGTATGGATAATTAAAGAGCTAGCTTAAGAATGGTCTTTAGAATACAAAGTAGCAATAGGCCTTTCACTGCCTTTGGGTTCACAGTCACCTCAACACAGTTCTAGTGGTTGGAGTGTGTCAGCCATCCAGCCACAATGAGGACTGAGGCAGGAAGAGCTATGGAGGCACTTGCTGATTCATAAGACTGAAGATAATGTGTGTGAAATGAGCAAACTGGAAACCAGCTCCATTAGTATAAACTAATGAAAAATCTAGTAGTATATTAGTATAAACTAATGAAATCTCACGGGTGTGCTGATTGTGGACCATGACAGACCCTAGGCCAAGGAAGAGAGGAGACATTAGAGAGGGGATGCTGGCAACTGAGAATGAACACATACGTAAGCCAGCAAACCGACCTAGGCAGAATCAGGAGGAAAAGAGGGAAGTATGACATATCTGTTGAATGAGGTGAGGCCATGAAATCTCATAGACAACACTGTAATAGTCAAATGCTCATAAAACTGTTATTGGAGCCTTGAAGGGAACTTTCTTATAGAATCATAGAATCACCAGGTTTGGAAAAGATCTCAAAGATCACCTAGTCCAACCATCCACCTACCACCAGTTTTGTCCACAAAAACATGTCCCTTAGTACAACTTCTAAACATTTCTTGAATGCCTTCAACAAAAGTGACTCAACAACCTCCCTGGGCAGCCCATTCCAGTGCCTCATCACTCTGTTGGAGAAGAGAGCAATAACGTCTCTCCTCAGCCTCCTCTTCAGACTGAACAATCCCAGTTCTTTCAGCTGCTCCCTCTAGGACTTATGCTCCAGTCTCCTCACAGCTTCATTGCCCTTCTCTGGACATACTCCAGGGCCTCGATGTCTTTCTTGTAGTGAGGGGCTTCCAAGGACCCATTGAAATCCTAGGTCCAAATTTCTCTGATTTTCCGTGGAATTAGTGGGATCCTTAAGGCTTAGTTTGTAATTTTCACTTGTGGGATATATATATGTGTAACCTCACAGCTGTAGTTTACTGATATGTTTTTACACTGTTATTATTTTTCATGACTACTACTTATTTTTAGATGTTATTATTAGACTGGCCCAAGTTTCAAAAAGAAGAAAGCATTGGAGGTATCTTTATCTCTTAATGAAATCCTATGTTTTTTACAGGATACACTATATCCTAATCCCAAATATTTAATTCCTGAATTCAGAAGGCTTCCATCATTCTCACAGTGCTTTGTGCTCTGAGGTGCTCAGTAAAAGTGTTGGTCAAAAGGAATATGTTAACTTTGCTTATGCTTCTATAAAACAAATCCTGAGAGCACTGAGATAGAAAAATGCTGTCTTACTGAAAAGCATGCTTTTCAGGGCCAATCTAAGCATGGTAGAAAACAGCACAAAGCCATAGTTCCTTTATAATCCTCACAATTTCCTAGTGGTAGAGCTGGTTTTTGTAGCACTTGAATGCACTTATACGCAGACTTTTATGAATATGGAAAAAGGTCTTTTGAACAAAGGATTAGAGAAGGAAACACTCACATGAGCAAAGCTTCAGCTGTTTAAGGACACAGCCAAGGCTGATGGAGGATTCAGAAAAAATGATCCATTTTAGGCTGTGATTCTCATTCTGGGTGTCATGGTTTTGTAATTTTGCTATTGGTATTCCACATCATAATATCATGTACAGCATGGGTAATTAAAGGGCTAATACTCCAGTTCCATGGATTGGCAACCTTCCAGAGACCTGCTTCTGAAAAGAGAAGAAGAACTACGTATCCCAGAGGACCTCACAGTCAGAGAAGGAAGATACATCACGGAAGTCACAGGATCTGTCTGGGACTCTCCTTCACTACCAGGTAGAGGGGTAGGTGTGCTTCCAAGCTGTACACCTTCATTCAAGTAGACCTTTCTGTTTCAGAAACTTTCTCTTTCACTTTATTTGATTTATTAGCCTCAGTTTCAATTAGATTGTATTATATTGTGTTATCTTGCATTCCGATGTCATAGTTAGTAAAATAAGTTTTCCTCCTAAGATTGTTGCCGCTGCTCCATTCTTTTTCCCTTCTCTGAACCCAGCCCCTGTTCCCCTACCCCTTTCCTTTTTCCCTTCCCATTTTGGGACCCAGGGATCCCATGGACCTACCACCTTCCTGTCATGGGCATAGATTGATCTAGATAACTCCGTGACACTGGGGCACTGAGAGATGCATCTAACACTGGCAATAGTGCTCATCTCAGGGCTGCATCAACCAAAGCCACCTCCCAGTTGAGAAGCGGCCACCAAAGTGCACCAGCACCACAGCTCCTGTGTAGCATAAAAGAGCCTTAGTTCAGCCACGTATCATATGTCTTCATAAGGAATAGATATTAGAGGCCTTCTGCTCACATTTGCCCATATATTAACATTTCTACTGCCATGCAGCAAGTCATACAAGAATGTTTTTCATATTCCTAACTTGAAAAAGTGCCCCCACAGACAGCTATTCCATTGCTGGGTCCCAGATAGCAAATGAAAGCTCTCACTGAAAGGGACCTACACAATGACCTTTTCAGCTTAAACGCTGTACAGCCAGCCCTTTCTTAGAGCAGCTGGTGCTCTGCTAGCAGCCAGACAAACTGAAAAGAGAGGATATTTTAATATTGCAGCCATTTCTAGTTTGGCATGGAGCATCATCCTACAAACCTTACCAATCATCCCCAAAGCCTTTCTAATTACACATCCACGCGCTGTACCCATACTGGTTTGAACAGATAACCCTTTCATGGACCAGCTTCTAAAAAATAAATGCTCAATCTTTTTGTATTCCACCAACGCACAGGAGTGAGTATGATACAAAATATACCTTGACACCCTAACACAAAATGTGAAAGCTGCAGTGTCCGTGCTTGCATTCCTGCAAGCTCTAGGACTGAAGTTTCTTGTCCTTCTTGTGCCATGTTTTTGTAATTAGCTCCACTCTGCTTGTGCTCAGAGGTCGTGTTCTTGACGCTCATATAGAATGCCAATGTGATAAATAACACTGAGAGTCTGATACATGGTGCTTGCAGAAATATTGTGGCTGTCCTTTTAACTTGTATCATTTTTCATTAATTTACCATGAAAATGTAAGGCAAATGCTTTTATTGTGTAATGTGACAGCACTTTGAGTTGCTAAAGAGACATTTTAAAGTTCAAAATGTCAGGAG
This sequence comes from Bambusicola thoracicus, assembly GCA_002909625.1. Classification (NCBI taxonomy): domain Eukaryota; kingdom Metazoa; phylum Chordata; class Aves; order Galliformes; family Phasianidae; genus Bambusicola; species Bambusicola thoracicus. Next base: position 12,253 of record PPHD01010647.1, read on the forward strand.
CATGGGGACTTTAGAAATGAGCATTTCAGTTTTGTCTTTTCTAACCCAGTTGCAGAGAAAAATAAGTTCAGCAATCATAAATTTTCACTTTCTTTTATCGTCGTTAGAAATGCCTCTACCTACATCCCAGTCAACAACAATTCAGCCGTGATTCATGGTTTTAAAGCCTGAATTGTGACAAAAGAAGTCATAAACTGCAGGAATTATTTTACTTTAAAGATGATGGAGTATCTACTCTGACCAGAAGGCTTTTAATCTATTATATTTCTTAAATAAATATGCCTAAGCAACTAATCACTTGCTATTAGCAGTCTCCTATGATCACTTCAACTAGCATAACACTGTATCACTTAAATAAACTGGCAAAGTCCACAGGAGAGATTTATGGGACTTAATTTCTCAGCTCACACTTGCATTCACAGCAAATCCCAGAATGTAGCTAGCGGCCGGTGTTTGTTGGAGCTGTTTATTTCATATTTTGAAAGAAACTAAAATACTTGTCAGCTAGTTTTTCCTTGTATATTCTGTATGATAAATTAAAAACTGTAATAAGTAAAAAGAAAAAAAAAAAAAAGAACAAATGGGATGACAAGAATGCCTTTGATTGATGATATGACGGCATTGGAAAATGCTTTTTTTTATCATGACAGCATGTTATCTCTCCAATGAGACATCTGTGGCAAATGCTTTGTTGCTCTGCTCAGAGTTATATAAGTCCAACCTGTGTACAGAGGGACTGTCCCACGAGGGTCTAGGTTGCCCCAGCTGGCAGATGCCCACATGTTCTGATGTCTTGCCATCTGCATGGTGCCCAAGCAGGTCATATCAGAGCTCATGTGATGAAGATAGGCCATCTGTCTGTTGTGCTGGTCTACACAAGTGATGTACAGGATTTTTTTTTTAAAGCTGTTCCAAGTATGAAGACAATAAAAGAAAAGTTGAGCATGAAGAACCTTGATAATTCTGACAGGGAAAGACACAACTCTTAATTCAGTCCTTTGCTGAAGGATTCCCATACTTCACCCTCCCTGGAAACACAGAGAAGGCTCCATGGGCAGGAGAGACAGAGTGACTGGGGGACATAGAAAAAGGCCAAAGCACCCACCTTGCTTCATTCACGTAAGTCCTGGCAGCCCTACCAGCACTTCTAGGCCTATAACCACCAGAGCTGCAGATGGAATTGATATTTTTTAAATGCTAGTTGCAAACAAGCTAAGTAAAGGACAAACAGCAAGGGAGATCTTTATTTTGGGTTGATCCAATGTTAATTGCTTTCAGTCCATTGAAAAATTTGTCTGGGATTAAGGACATTTTCTCATCCATAAGAAATAATTTTACTTTGATTATTTGACTTGATAATTTTAACTTAAAGAGATCAAGAACAAAAATCCAATCAGAATGGAAATCTCCCAAATTATTTGAAATACTGCTTGGACTTCTATTTCTTTGCTGCTTCCAGCTTTTTTCTGTGGGCTTTTGGGGGAGTTTTAAAGGACAAACAACTTGGCAAAAATGAAATTTGATTGTGTAGTCTTATGATGTCAACACATCTGTATTTTTCATAGAAAATTTTTAGCCAGCTCCAACAAACAAAGCTAGTAGTCAGAAGAGGCGTATGGCAGCCACAGTAAACACAGCTCAGAAAAGTGATTATTTCCCATTATTAAACAGTACATCAGCTGGAAGTGAAAATATAAATAATTTCTGTTTGTAGGATGTTAGTTTCTCCAAGTAGCATTTCTTTCTTCTTTAATCACAACTTCCAAGTTCTTTGCACTGACAGATACACGATAAGGCACCACAAAGACACAGAGAGGCAGATGGAAAGCAAATGCAGCTTTTTCATGCCTTGCAGTACCAGGATACAAATGCTAGTGTGTCAGCGGCTGGCCCAGGAGCAGCTCAGACACCCGAACCCTGGAACAACAGGTCTGTCATCCCTGGTGTTGTTGGCAAGACCAGAAGAGCAGCTCCCCACATACCCTACACTGGGAGAAGGATAGTGATAGAGCCCAAAAGTGTTGGGGCCTGTGAGGGTCTGCATGGCATGGTGAAGCCCCGTGTTGCTGTGAACTCCAGCTGTTCGCTCCTCACATCCTCTGGGAGCTTGGATGCCTTTACAGATGGCTGAAGGATAGCTTCCATGGTGGTCACTCATTATTCATGTTCTTCAGAAGTTTCTCTAAAGAAACATGGCCTGATGTGTCTAACCTCTTCTACTACTTCAGTCTCTGTGACGTGTATGTGGTTTCTGCAAGCATTTTCTACCAGTGCATAGACTTCCATTAGTTTCCTTGGTGCTTGCAGGGGAAGAACTTGTTTGTGAGGGCTTGTGGTATTCTCCACTCCAGATTTTCTGTAGCATCTTTAGCTTTTCACCTTGAATGAGTCATTCTGACCTTGGTAAGAAAGGGTGTACATTCAGTAGTTTGCAGTGATCAAGTAGTAGTCAAGCACAATGGCATCCATGCAAGAGTAAAATTTCTTGTAAGGATCGAGAGTGCTTTTGAGTGCTAGTATTTTAGAAGATGGATGGTCCAGCATTAAAGTTTTTTGGTCTTGTTTTTGTTGTTGTTTTAATAGGTCCAAACTTTCAGTCTGCATGTAAGCACAGGTGATACCTCAAGAAATATTATGAAGGTCAGCGTTTCTTACTAAGATTTAAACAAAAGGATGGGAAAAGGAATCTCAAGATAAGTGTCATTTCTCAACCTCTTATCCCAGCTAAGAAGAAATAGTGCTGGGTTTAGGTTTAGATAGCTACTGTGGAGGAGAGAGAGAATAATGGAGCATCAGTATTTATCTGCTGGCAAGTTACAGATCAGTCCCAAGTTCCTCTGTCTTATCAGTGACTTACATTTGCATACATTGACAGCAGCCATCACTAATTTATTTCGGACATTGCAAGTGAAGAAGAGAACTGACAAAGATGGCATACTTGTGCACCCCTATCCCTGTCCATTCACTCTGAGCTATTTCCAGTGCTATGGCCCTGACCCACACTCATTTTCATTTTTAAAGACAGTTGAAGAGGAGCTCCCAGCTCTGCATAGCTCTGGTCTTGATTCACTATGTCAGAATGAGAGATCCTCCTTGATCCTTGTGCTCAGGCAGTAGTAAGCCAGGGCATCTTCTCTGGTCCCATTTGAGAGAGAAAAGATGTCTACCCAGTAATAGTGAATTGCATGGTAATTTCACCTACAGGGACATGCCTTCTTGCTGCTCTCATATTCTGTTCACATCACCCTTTAAAATTAATTGCCTAGGTTCTGTAGGAAGTAGTTTTCCAGAATCTAAATACTCCCTTTTATTTAATTTGTGCTTGTTTTATGGAAAGCAACATGTTTTCAGGTCAGTGGTCAATGGAATTCTTTTTACAGCTGCCTCCTCCTGTTTATCTTTATCTGTCAGTAAAGTAAACTCTCTTCTACTTGTTTAGAAATGAATGTATTCTGCACCGCTGTATCTGGGCACGGCTCCGTTGAGGCAGAACATGAGCCATCATTAACATTACAGGCAGTGTCAGAAAGCTGTGCACTGCCCAACAAGAGGCACAACCCTGTTGGCTGCTGCAGGATAGGTATGGCACAAGGGCCCTGCATCGCTGGCTTTGCTTCTGAGTATCCAAAAGCAACCTAGAGCCTCCACTTAAAGCCTCAGCCCAGGGCTGGAACAGTCACTCACTGAAAAGCATCACTGAAACACACAGCTTGTCTCAAAGAGATAGTCTTGTGTTTTGGAAGGAAAACAAACAGCCGACAACATGCCTATGCTCCAGCCGGGTTGTGCCTTTCCCTTTCCATGAGAAAGCATCTCCAAGAGGCTGCATTTCTTCTTTTATTTGTCCACATGCTCTCACTGTAGCTATGTTCTTTTCATAACAACCCTATGCTAACCATACATTATTAACCCCTGGAGACAGAAACTTCATTTTAACATTTTCCTGTAAGCATTGTGCAAACTGAGGGTATAATACTAATGTCTTTTTTTGTGTGTGTGTATCTTTTTTTTTTTTTTTTTCTCTGTCTATTCTTTAAATATAACTACAAGAGAGATCAGCTTTAAGAAAGAAACAAAAAACATTCTAAGGTAGAACATCCAAATCTGGTAGGAAAGAGCATGCAGGTGGTAAAACATCTGTTCTCTCTCTGGGCTTTAGGTATCCAGCATGGGCTCATGCTTAGCAAGTCTTTCCTCTTCCATATGTGCTTCTTACAGAAAATTTAACACTTACTTGTTGGAATCTCTACAGCATTTTAAAATTCAGATTAGTCATAGAAAAATGATGCAGGTGGTAAATCACAACATTGTTTTCCATAGTTTCTGCAATGAAGATTCCCCTCTGAGTTACAATAGCGAGCACTTTGCCCTGTGCAAAGTTTGGGAACTCTCCTAATAGGGACACCAATGCTGACCCAGTGCTGTGATCCTTTGGAACAAAAAAATATTTCCGGCCCTTGTTTCTGCACTTTAGGGCGAGAAAGTTTTTATCAAGAGATCTCAGAAAATCCTGCAATGTCTTGAAAGTCGCAAGATGAGGTCTGTCAGGATATAATTAACAGATGTAGACAGCCGCTATCTCAGCATGACTAAGTTAGTTTTATGCTGGATAAACCCAAATTGTATTTATTTTTATTTCATAACACGTTCATAATTCTAATGAGCCAGTGTGAGATACAAACAGGAAAGCAAGGCACTGTGACCAATCCTCCCCCCTGAACTGCTGAGCTTGGTATGTTAATGGACAAAACCAACACAGAAATTTCAATGAAACACAATTTGTCCAAAAAGATTGAGCAACGCAGCTGGCAGGGAAGCAGCCTCTATCATTACCCTCTTCTGATCGGACCAAGCAGTTGCAATAACAAGATCTTAAGAGTATGGTACTTTACTCCAAATCACTCTGTGACAGATGCCAACTGTAGTAATTAGTCAGCAAAATGCATTTGTTGGGCTGAAACAGAAGAGTTGTCTTTTCATGGAGAGCAACACTACAGAAATATGTAGTAAATTACATGGAGACCAAAACACACGTATGGGAAATGGAGGAAAATGCATAGGTGGACAAAGGGCTCCAAAGCAAGCCTGACATGAACCGTCTGCAGCCTTACTGTTTCTGCTCCTGAAGATGAAAATGAATTTTCTCTACAGTTGGCCACTGTTGGGAAGCTCAAAGGTGCTCTACAGTTGTACTTGTCTGACAGCACTGTCAGTGCCAATGCTGTCCCAGTGTTCATTGCCCCAGATAAGGCTTTTTCTTTGCAGCAGTCACAAACTCATGCATGTTATTTAAAAAGTAATTGTGTGATGTCATCAGAACATCACACTGAAAAATCTTGATACAAAATCTTGTAACAGTAGCTGAAGTCCAGCACGCTTTGTGATGCCAAATGCCGTGGCAGACCACTACATGACCTCTGAAGACTGAATAAATGATAATTTAGTGCTAGACCACTCAGGTCTGAGCTTGGATGGAAGGGGACAGTGACTGCATTTGTGCCGTGGAGCAGGAGGACCCACCTACCCTGTAGGAGAGGGCACTATGTAGCACTGAGGAGTTAGTAATAGGCATTCTACAGAAATCGACTCAGTGCTTGCAAGCTAAATTTTCCTAGATTATTGTTCACCAGTTTATGTAGGGATTTTCCATTTGCTCTTGCAACTGCTTTACATACAGACATACAGCAATCTGCTAATATGCTACACCCAAGGAAACAGTTATGTCTGGCTCAGGCTAGAGTTCTACTCTCCTCAGCACCTGTCCCCAGAGCTGTTGAGCTGCACAGTGACAGGTAGGGATGGGACAATAAGGGTGTTGATGCCCCCAGCATTTGTCCAGCCTGCAAATGCTGCCATCTCAGGGGAATTCCGGAGCCAATGTATAGTGACCCTTTTCCATACTTCCCTTCCCTCTCCTCTGGGAGCTGAATTAGCCTTCAGCATCTTTTGGCAGGGAACTCCAGAGGTCTACATTGTGTTGCATGAAGAACCATTTCCTTTTATTTATTTTTGCTTGTTCCTTTTATTTATTTTTGTTTGTTGGCTCTAGTTCAGCTGCCTTTGATGCTCCTTTACTCACACTCTCAGATATTCCCTGCAGCTTCTTGCTTTTTTCCAAACCCTTTTTGCTCATATTGCAGTTGTTGTGCATCCTCATACATATCCTCTGCACATGGCAGAAGTGAGAGGATACTGGAAGTTGACCCGGGATGTCTATGCAAGATTTTGGAAGTCCACAAACTGATCCATCAAAGATCTTACAACATGGTTGCTTGTGCTTTTGGGTTTGAATCAATTCTAGATTCAGTTACTACACTAAACTCAAAAGTATGAGAGTTTACATTCTGAAATTATACAAAGCTTTAACCCTGTTTTTTGGCACAGTTGGACAGCTGAGAGCATCCCTCAGTGGACAGAGCAGGCAGAGAAGGATGACCTCTCAAGCTGCACCCATCACCAACATGCACCAAAGACAAACGCAGGACCAGGATCACCAATGGTAACTCAGTCTGCAGCCTAGACTCTTCCCTCCTGTGGTTCAGAAGTCAAGCTCATGCTTTCTGAAATCTGGTCCAGAAACAACTCCACTCCTTCAAAGCACAGCTGCTCTGCTTCTATTCCATCATCTCTGCTGCACAGTGCCCTGCTGAAATGTGACCATCTTTGCAGACCCTAAAAAGCACCCAGATCACATCCTTGCTTTCCCAAAGACCGTGTAACATTTGGGACTGGCTTCAGTGAAGTGAGGACTTGATTCATGGACACTCTTAGCAAACTAGTCAAGTCATTACATGCTACAATTGAAAGCCATTCATTAAAAAAGGACCAAAATAAAAATCTTGCCAGACAAATACAGGAAAAACAGCACTGTCACTGGAATTTATGGAGATATTTTTGAGGTCCCCAGTAGGGTTTTCTTTCATGACTATTTTCCATTCAAATTATAATCACAGGACTGGGCGTGGAGTAACTTGGCAAGAGGCTCCCAAACAGAGGGAGTGCCTGGGAAGATCATGGAGCAGATCCTCCTAGAAGCTATGTTAAGGCTCATACAAGATAAAGAGGTGATTCGAGACAGCCAGCATGGCTTCAACAAGGGCAGATCGTTCCTGACCAATCTGGTGGCCTTCTATGATGGAGTTACGGCTTCAGTGGATGTGGAAAGGTGACAGATGTCATCTACCTGGACTTCTGCAAGGCCTTTGACATGGTCCCACA
>PPHD01010648.1:0-19469 GCA_002909625.1 Bambusicola thoracicus
TTTTTACAACTCTCTCAAAACTAGAATTCTGTGTATATGCTGAAGTTTATGATCTTATGGAAAACTAGAATGCAATTAAAACAACAGCAGAATTTTCAAGAAAATAATTCTTATTCAAAAGTACAAGATGGTAAAGCAGAAACAGGATTTTATTCAGGTACATATATTATATTACATTCCATGAGTTCATGTTTTAAATGAGGCAAAAAGCCCCTTAATTTGATCTAGCCACCTTTTTGGAGAGGGAAAAAATAATAAAAAGAGTACACTGATGCTTTTAGGAAATTGTAAGCACTCCTGCAAGATTTAAAGTTGACAAAATGCTAGGTCATAAAAATTATATATGTACAAAAATATGGTGTGCTAAGCAATTCTGTGAACTATTTATGCATTTACAGAAGATCTGTATGCAAATCTAAGCTTTGCAAACAGGAGTGATTTCCTTGCTTGGTTTAAGGATTTAAGTGTTTGTGGTCATACTGTTTACAGCTATCCAACAAAACTGTGTTCCTAGCATGTGAAACAGGTGTGACATGATAGCCAGGGAAGCTTTTTTTAACCGCGAGAATTAGTGCAATATACAGAACAAACGTGCAAGGGACTAAACACGTACCGTTTAAATAGACAGAGCCTGAGTATATGACATGGAGGATGAAGATGAAAGAGCAGGTCCATTGAAGTCATCAAGTGGTGGAGATGCTCTTTGTTTTTTTGAGTAGTTATGTTTCAAACAGTTCTAAAGCATCTCAGCCACTGTCTCTATGAGACTGAACTATCAGAATGAATGTCCCTGTGTGCCTATTTCTGGGTGACCATATTTTCACTTTCATGACCATCTTTAGACAAATTAGGTTAAAACAAATGAATCAAGGAGTGAAGGTGCAAACACAACAACAAATTATGGCTAGCAGAGCTAGGTATCAGTATAGATGCAAATAAATCAGGTGTTGTAAGAGATTATTCCTTTATATCATTGACTCAAAGTTTGCTGAGGAACAAGTCCAGGCAAGTCCTGGGCAAAGTTAGAGAAATCTTCTGTCTGAAGGACATTGATGGACAGGTCCTGGCTAAGGGTGTGCGTTATTGTGTATCATGTGGTGGAAGGATGCTCCTAAATGGTAGTTCTTAATGCAGTCTGCTCATCTGAGGAAGTGTTGAATTGAGCATAGAAGTATTTCCTTGCCTCAGAAGGATAAGAAAATATTAATTCTAACGTTTCTGAGGTACTGAGATAATGAAGACCACATGAAAATCTAGTACAGATAGAACTGTCAGAGAACTGCTGTTAGCACCTCAATTTAATTGCCACAGTGCAACAATTTATACTCAAATTACTCTGACATATCCAAGGCATCCACATAGGACTGCTTCAGAGACTTAGTTCCACTTTGATTTTTAGGTACCCATTTGGTAAAGTCATCTGTTTAATTCTGGTTTTCATGATCAGCAACAGTAACTTTTTCACTTAGATGCCAGTTTCTCAACTAAAATATTTTCAGTACATTTAACAATTTTTGTAAGAGAATCTATTTATTTTTCCCCAAAGCATCTTCATTAGCTTGTCATTGCATATGGAGAAATAGAGGAGGTTTTACACTGATAAATTTCATACAATCTACTGACAACCAATGGCGTGTGAAATGAGCAGGCATAAAAACAAGTTAATGCTAATTGCAAAGGGCTCTTAAACATGTGCGCTTATTTTACTAGCACATGGTTAGGAGAAATGTACATACATTTGAACTGTGCACAAAATCACCTGTTTCTGTGCAACAACCTTTTAATCACTGTTTAGATCAATTGAGCTTTACATTTGTTAACAGCACTGTCCCATTAGTACTGCAGACACTGTGATGGCCACACAGGAGAGAAGGAAGGAGCAGCTTCTGTTATTGGAAGTGAGATATAAACCAACAAATAGGATAACCTTCTCTGTCTCCCCTCCATTTTGTTTCCCTTCGTCTCACACATATACACACATAAGAATATGTATATGTATTTCTTGGGAATAAAAAGAAATAAAACAAAGGACTTGGCCTCAAACTTCAAATTTGACTCCCTCTGAAGATGTTATCAAACTCCTTCCATCTGACTGTCATACCCCATCCCCAACTGCTCAGGACAGAGCACTGCCATGTGTCAGGCCCAGGGAGTCTTAACAAACTTCTATGTGCCCTCTTGCAGGTGACACAAGTTTACAGCAGAATTGTTGAGAGAGTAGCATCCTTTAACAGAGGCTTAACTTGGTGACAACCTCACAGCAACAGATGTTTCCATCACACCTTTGTCCTAGTAGACCAGCTCTTGTACTCCCCTACCTTTAGCTGAGTTTCATTTTGTGAAGCCTCACACAGCCACCAAGTCTTAATAATGCAAGTTCCTCAAAAGGAATTTGGGTACATAAACTGACAGTAACCACAATCTGGATTTACACTGGTACCCAGAGGGGCAGGGTTTACTTCGAATTAAGGCTGGGTTCTGTTTAGCACACATCTTTCATTGCTCAGAGAAGCTGTGGGTGCCCCATCCCTGGAGGTGCTCCAGGCCAGGATGGATGGGGCTCTGAGCTGGTGGGTAGCACTGGAACTGGATGGTCTTTAAGGTCCCTTCCAACCCAACTATTCTGTGATTCTTATGCAGCTATGGTTTAGAAAAGCAGTACCTCCTAGGCCTCGGAAGGTGTCTTCTTTTCTGTTGGGAGGTATGTTGTTGTTTCTTGTGTACGCTTACAGGAAGCTCATTTGAAATGAAAGAATTGTTTACTTCAGAAGATTTTAGGTAGTTGTATTCCTAAACTTACCTCATGATAACCTATGAAATACTGCCCAGCTGAAGAGCAGCTGACAGAGATAGTCAATTCTACCTCAATAGTGAGATGAGTCAAGAGAGCAAACTTTTTTCACATTCATGGGCCTAGTAAGCTTCTGGGTTAAACTTAAACCACCTCTATGCCAATTGTCTGACTGCTTGCAGACTGAGTTTGTCCCCTCAGCTGCAGTGCTGCCAGTGAAGCAGAGGTGACGTGGTGAGGAACAGCCTGGTGATGGCACCTGAGTGAGTGCTGTTTCTTTCTGAGAGAAAAAGCAGTAGGTGAGGGAATATGAAGTTCAGCCACTGAAGCATAGTTTTAAGTACAAATTAAAACTCAGAAGGAAGTGTAGCTCTGAAGATGGGCTTGATGCTGGGCTTGATGCCAATTAAATAGAAATGCAGCCTGAAACTGTCTGCCAGAGAAACAGCAGCTCCGCAGCTCTGTCACAAAAGTCTGTTTCCTTCACTGGAAGATGCCTTTCTCATTAAAAAAGCCACATTGCCTTTTTCTTGTTCCAAAATAGCTCAAAATTTTCTTCCTTTGGTTATGACTGTTCAGTTCTTTGTCATGGCAGGAAACTGAGTTTAACTGATGAGCTGCAGTTGTAATTTTCTGGAGTCAGTTTGAGGTTCATGCACAATCATCAGGGGAAATACAGAGCTACATACAGCAGACAGGGTTTTAGTGGTTCCTCTGTGTGTGATATCCCCTCTTCCCCACACCTACCCCAAAACAGTGCAAAAACAAAGGCAAGAGCACTGTCAGCACCCACTATTATTGAATTGATTAATTCAACTTCTCAAGTAATTTACAGATGATTGAAATGTTTTTAACAGCTTCAAAATCCAGTCTCCAAGACAATTGCTGCCACTTTTGGTCACGTCTCCTAAACATAAATTGTTTTCTTCCAAGAGAAGTATGAGCAGAAGACTTGTTGAGCCTAGTACAAGGGTGGCTCTGAAAGTAATGCGCCCAAAATTATAATGTCGGCCCATCACAATAGAGGTTGGACCTTCCCACCAATATTCCATTACATTTGTTGCCCTGTAATAGATGGCAACAGAGGGACAGCCTGATAGAATGGTGTCTGGCACGAAAGTGCCAATGGAGCAAAGTTACGTCATTTAATTCCTCCATGTGGAAAAAATGTCACCCACTGACATTCACTGATTCTTGCTGAGTGTTTAAGGAGACCAAACAGTGGATGTGAGAATGGTGAGGTGATGGGTGATGCATTTCAGCAGTAGCAGCAGCAGCAGTGGGTCACCTCCGTTGGTGCGTTGGTGCAGATTTTCATAGGCGTGGCATGCAGGCTTTTGTTGATCCCTGTTGAAAATGCATGGCGAATGGTGGTGACTGTTGAAAAATCATGTTCTTATAGCAGAGAATTTGTTCTATCAAGTAGTGTTATTGTGCTCTTTGTTGTAGTATCCATGGAAATAAATAGGAGGCATTGCTTTTGGAGTGACCTATGTATTTCAAAAATTCACTCCAGAATTTTTTCCTTCTGTTTGCTATTTTGGAGCATTTATATTTTCCCATGATACAAGTCCTCATTCCCAGTCTATGGACTTTGTTATGGCTTTACCTTTTAAGATCCAAACTGGGAATTACACCAAGGTACTCAGCCGCATTGAACAGGGAGCAGCTTATAAGCAGATCACTTGCTGGGACTCCTGGACTATTTCTGTTAGCTGTCACTATCTCTGGTAACAAAGGAAGGACATTATGAAAAAGGGGAGAAATAACATCTGGTGTTTATAGTGGATTAGAAGCTGAGTGTGAGTTGAGGACCTGCTGCTGCTGCTGCCGCAAGAAATTTAAATAAAATTGTGGGATAGATGAACAGTGGTTTCATAAGTGACAAAGAATGTTTTTTTTCTGCCTTGCACAGCAGAGGGAGGTTCAGGTTGGATAGTAAGAAAAAGTTCTGGAAAAAGTGGTGAGGCAGTGGCACAGGCTGCCCAGAGAAGTGGTGGAATCATTGCCCCTGGAGGTGCTCAAGAACTGTGTAGATGTGGCACTGAGGGACATGGTTGGTGGGCATGGCATGAACGAGGCAATGGTTTGACTTCATGAGCTTAGTGGTCTTTTCCAACCTTAATATTTTCCATGTCCATCAGGTGTCTTTCAATATAAACCATATTCATATAAATGACTGTAATCAATGATCTCTTGTGCCAAGTGTGTAACAGAAAGCTCTTTGTCACAAGAGGCAAATAATCCAAACATAAGACAATACTCCTTGAAAGTAGTGTGATAAGCGGAAACGTGGATCTGAGGAATATTTGGCATTTTTAACAAACTACAATGCCAAGGGTACACATTCTTCCCCAAAGAAGAGAAAATGCTAAAAGGACTTATTCAGGTTTCTTGCAGGATTAATAAATTTTGTAATTCATAGGTTCACACATGTGCACTCCTACACAGACAACTTACAGAGATTCCCACCAGCATGGAAATAAACACACCAAATGCAAATAATGTTCCTGTCAACACCAGAACCTGCTAGATAGATTTCATTCATCAAATATCTTTTGATATTAGCTGCCAAGTAGACAGCTGTCCTCATAGTGAAGTCTCCCTTTCATGAATTCTGTCCTTTTACTGCTAATGTTTCCTGCTTGTTTAGTAAAGATTGTGTATAATCTTTTTTTTCTCTACACTTCTGCTTACTGCACTTTCTGTTTTCATAGAACTCAAGAACCTTTCATTTTATTTTATATTGCATATAGTATAAACATATGAACACTATAAACCATATGTTAAGCAGACTTTTACAATGGAACAGCTGTCCTGGATTTGGTGAGTCCGCTCAAAGAGCTCTCAGGAGCACTCACTCTAAAATTGCTGGAGCAGTTTTGCATTCTTCTGAGAGTCCCCAGCAAACACTCAGCGAGCACAAGCCTGCTCCTGGTGTGATATGATCCAGGTGTTAAGAGGAAAGCAGGATGGACTTCTGAATGGGGACGCACTGTTTTGGTGGCTGAGACTTTACTGAAAAGAGATGCCTTTTAGGCAGGAGATATTCATCACTGCTTCAGTCCCAGCATAGGCTTTAACAAAAGGCGGGACACAAATTTCTATCACATATACTGTATTTTTTCCCTGTCCTAGGCCTCAGAATAAAAATAAGGTGAAGTGGAAGAATAATGTGTGATGTACTGCTCATGATTTATCCTGTCAAGCCTGTGCCAGAGCTCAGCTAAGATGAGTAGTTATGGTCTGTAACCCCTTATCACCTATAGTGTTCAAGTATAAATTATATTCTTTCCAAAACCTCATAAATCCTAATTAGCCTTAACTCTGATGTCTTAGAGGCTCTGATTAAGGAGATCATAGTATCTCACTTTGCTGCAGAAGCAAAGTACAGCGTTTGAAGAACAGTCTGACATAAAGTTAATAACCTAAAAGCATCATGTTTGGACCCGCCATACTTAATTATGAAAATGCTAGTTGTCCCATCTGGAAATTCATAAGAAGAAACAGAATGGATAAAAGAAAAGCATTTGCAAGAGGAAAGTGGCAATTCAGCAATACAGTTCTTGTGGCTGTCTCTAAAATTTTTTCATATCCACGAATGTATTCATCTTGGTGTCATCTCCTGTAGGGCAATTTGTGAGCTTGCATCTAAATTATACTCTTACTGGCCTATAATTGGAGGAGTACTGAAGGGCTTACTTCATTGCTGGTAGCAAATGTTGCCTGAAACCTGGGAATTCCACTTTCCTTCAGGCTACTGTTTTGTCTTCCTATATCTAATGACTCTTTTAAAGACAAGGGAAAAAAAAAACGGTTTGCTTCACAAACACTGCCATTATTTCCTTCAAAGATAATGGTCTCTCACACTCTGTGCTTCCTTCCCCTCTGTTCTAAACTTGTTCTTTATACCTCCAGTCTTTACAGTAAGGGTTTCAATTTGCTATGTATTTCTTCTATGCAAATCCACACTCCCTTTTTCTTTTCTTCATATATGCAAACTAACTCTACTTCTCAGATAAGTTTTTGAAATCTTATTATGAAAAAAGAGACAATGGAAAGAATTAGAGAATTCTCCAAATTGTCCTCCTTTTAAAGAGTCTCAATTTTAATTTTCTTCCTCTCCCTCCCCTTTTTTCTTATAAGCATACTTTCTAAGTAGAAAGCAAGAAAGCAAATGAAACTCTGATACTTATGAAACTGTTCCCTTTTATTTTAATCTTCCCGTTCCCTTTCCACTGGGAAGGTGAATAAGCCACCAAAATGCGTACCTGAAATGAAGGCATTCTTTCCAACTTTCAAGATAATCTACTTCAAAGCGTTTTCAAAGGAAATCAGTTATTCAGTTCTGACCATGGGTACCTGTAAAGTGACAAGTTAAACTGTTTTCTCCTAGGGCACAGTGAGCAACTCATGATCTCAGGTTATACCTAACATTTTCCTTTGGATTTTCTGCTGGTTAAAACATCTTCCACTTCCAAAGGTGACAGCAAAACAGCAGCTGTGGGCAGTTTAACTAGCTGAGTCTGCAGTAACATCTTCTGCATAAATGCCTCCACCTTACATATTCATGTAGCTTTTACCCTCTGTCTGTCTTTTCTTGACTTCAATTTCAGCTCTTTGCAATGCTACACAGTTCTCCCAGGAGCTGCTCTCTGTGCTTCAGGAGGATATTTGGCTTCCCTACATGCACAGAAAGTATGCATTGTGCTGAGTGAGAAGATACTCATCGGTGTGAAAACTGTTTTCGCTCTTTTTTCCATGATTGTATTGTGAAAATATCTGAAGCCATGGAAGAGCAAGTGTCAGCAGTAGCAAATTTAATCCTATTGCCCATGCTTTTCCCTAAAACACCTTCCTCTCCACCATGAGCTCACAATATCAGACAAACGCTGGGAGCAAAAAACTACTGAACAACGAATCATAGAATCATAGAACCAGTGAGGCTGGAAAAGACCTCTAAGATCAACCAGTCCAACCATCAGCCCATCCCACCATGCCCACTAACCACGTCCCTCAGCGCCACATCCACATGGTTCTTGAACATCTCCAAGGACAGTGACTCTACCACTTCCCTGGGCAGCTTGTGTCAATGTTTCACCACTTTCCAAGAATAACTTTTTCCTAATATCCAACCTGAACATCTCCCGATGCAACTTAAGGCCATTATCTTTTCTCCCCAGCTATATATGTTCCTCACTGACTGCATTTTCAGCACTGAGCAATGCAGATATCAGGCATTAGGAATGGGATCAGGGGAAGATTCATGCTGTCAGGCTGAAGGCAGAAGTACAGTTTGAGGTCATGTCCCCAGGCATCCCATAGGATGACATCTGCCACCCCCCAAACAAAACATATGCATATGGTCTCTTAGCCAGTGTCAGCAAACTGTGTGGTGATGGGCTTTATTTCTCCTTACTTAAGCAAATGACAACAGTTTTAAACCTGAAAAGTGTCACAAATTGATTCCACTTCTCCAAATTAGCCCTTAGTTTCCATTTATCTTCTAACTTGGAGAGAAAATAGAAAACTAACGTTATTTCTTTATCCAAGTCACAACAGTGGTCTGAGAAAAAAACATATATTTTGGATGTTGAGAGGTTTTCATTTTCTCATAACTGTGCACTAAACCTTCTCAAACTAAAAAAGTTACAGGGAAAATATAAGGTACACGCTTCTGCTTCCATGTAATAAAGGACAGCAAGAGAAGGCAGCAGCGCTCCAGGAACTACTGTCCTAGATACAACAGGATTTCGGCTATCTGTCTGGAACCAGAATCTTCCCTTCTGTGTTCAGAAATAGGCAAGGAAAGAAAAGAGCAAACACCTACAGCTCCCATGAGCTGCTGGTAGCATTACTGAGGATGAGGGAATAAAGAGTAGTATGGTCCCATGGCTTCTATGCTCCAGTTTGGTTCTGGTTTTCAGGATCTGGTGGGTCTGCCTATCTGGAGGTACAGATTTGGATTCTCACATTTCTTTTCAACTCTACTGTCTTACAGTAATTTTTCCAACAATCTGCCTCTTAGACCTTTTGCAAAAATGGGTATCTTCTTCCCAATGAACGCTGTCTGGTTCCAGACACTGGATTACTAGCAGAATGAAGGGATTGAGGTCTAAGGCTGAGCAAGCCAAAGAAGAACAGCCGCCCATTAACCAGCCAGCAGCGCTGCTTTTCCACCCAGCTGGTGCATAAACAACTGTTCAAAGTTAATGTTGCAAAAAGGGTGGAAGAATTAGATGCAGTCTAAGTGTGCTCTTAACCTGAAGAGGCATTGCTGCCCAGAATTATGCTAAATGTGAATCAGCATAAAGAAGGTAGATATTATTCTTGTTTTCACCACCACTTTTGTATTCACCACTGTACTGAATGCATCCAATGATAGCTTAGTTCTTTGAATAGAAGACAACGTACACAGGAGCACCACAATTAATTACCAGCTCTTGACAAAGGTTTCAAAAGGCTGTTTATAAAATGTTTACTAGTATCTATTAGAAAAATACTACAAGTTCAAGATATTATCTCATTTATTGCACTGGGAAGTTCTTACCATGTAGCATCTTCCTGTTGGTAGTCTTGACAGGATATCTTATGCTTGAGAGGAGGGAATGACTACAGCAGAACCAGAACTCTTCATCATCTTTGATAAGAAGTGCAATACCTTAGTGAAGAGAGATCCAAAACTGGGATGTCCCTAGCTTCTGTGAATGAAGAAAATGTGACAGTGCCTGAACTTCATCTTTGTCTGTCCAGCTGGGAAGGTTCCTGGAGAATTTTGACCAGTAAGAAGTCAATTAATATAGCTAGAATAGCCAGAGACCTGGCAAGGCATTAGTAAAGAGGCAGTTGGAAAACAATTGCAGAGCAGAAGTGTAAAAGTAGGTGGGCGTTTGACCCTTAACCAACGTCAGCCCACCACAGTATTGCACAACTGAACCTAGAGATCTGGATCGGTGGCCATCAAAATGTGTGCTGGAAAGAGACTGTATCCTCTCATAAATGTGCAAGGTGATTATCAGTGTGCATCTCCTCAGAAGCTGTTCATCCCTGTAAATCATGAGTAAGGTAATAACACAGGTATTTGCAAATAGAGATTAACCTATCAAAGAGCTACACAGAAATGGTCAAGATAACTATTTCATCTGGACTGACCACTTTCCTGTTCACTGAAGAGGCAGAAATACTTTTTCAGTCCATTCTTCATTGCATAAAAGTTATTTTGATTTTCTGTCAAATGCATCGAAATATTTGAGCCTCGACTTTAATTCAGGCGTGATTTAATCAATTCAGTTATTCTTTTAACTGCATTTGAGTGAATCAGCATTTCTGAAACCCAAGAAAGGGGTTTACTGACTTCACAGATGCTGTTCCAGCTTGTATTTATGTTAGCCATAGGAGTAATGTTATTTCTCTCTGAGGTTATCAGACTGATAAAGTGACATCCACTGCAATTTTTTTTTATTTTAGTAGCAAAAAATGCAAGAAAATTGGAACCTACCAACAACAACAACAAACCTATCACCTTTTTTACCCATTTTTAAATGATGAAATTATTAATTAGGATGCCAACCATGCAACTGTGGCACTGGATCCACCTGAGCATGGTTTGGTGGCTGAGACAGCAGTGATGCCCACAGAAGATTTATCCATTCCCTTTGCTCTCCTAAATACAGAAATTCAATAAAACAGTAAAAAAAATCTGACCATACCAGTCTACACTTAAATAACTGGAGGCAGTAGGACTAACTCACTGAGGTGACATTATAAAACCAGGCCTGAAACAAGCAAAAACATCTTAATAATGACTTTGTTCTAACCTAAAAACACCATCTCTTAACATGCATTCAGCATTCTCTCAGCAAGACATATAAAGGGAAGAGTTGTTCTGTATATTTTTTATTTGCAGTGAGTTCTTGCGTCATTAGGAAGTAAATAACTGTGCCACTGCAAGCATGACCTCATCTTCAAACAGTAGAAACTTCTCAATGTTGCCTTAGTGCAAATGATGTTCCTGCTTTCTCTCCTCTTTTGCACACAATGCATGGCCAGGAAGGAGTGGGAGTTACTATGTGAGCTTACGTACCACACATAAGCCTCAGGAGAGTCTGAAGCTGAGCCCATGGTTTCCTGATGATGGCTTAAATTCAGCATGGGATGAAGTTTGTGCCTCTTGAAATTTCTGAGTCCAACAAGACACGCAATTCTATAAAAAGAGAAACAACAGAAGGTGAAATGACTTGGCCCAGGATATCTGGCTCTGGGCAGCCTGGTCTGATGGTTGGCGACCCTGAACATAGCAGGGGGGTTGAAACTCAATGGTCATTGTGGTCCTTTTCAACCCAGGCCATTCTGTGATTCTGTGATCTGCTGTTAGAGCTGGGAACAGCCATGTACCAGAGACCTGGCTTGGAGACCGTGCTTTTTTTGGAACCATATCAGTTGTTTTTGCATCTGCATCTTCAGAACAGTAGTCAATGGTGTAAGAGAAAATCCCTCTCAAGTGGGATACTCTGTGCTACCAAAGAGATTACATAGCTGAACTCACTTAAAATTAAAACAAAAAAGAAGAAGAAAATCCTCAAACAGTAATATATACAAAATTGGAATTCAGGAGAGGCACTGAATTCACATTCTGTGGCACCACCCATAAACACAAAGGTAGATGCTGACGTTTACTTTTCTCACATTTATATTCCTAAGAGGAATTATATGTTCAGTTTACACATATTTATTACACTTAATTGCTTATCAGCATTTGATGAAATATTAAGAAGGTAAAAAAAGTTTTTAGTACCTATTATAACGCCCCAAGCCTCTGTGGATTACAATGACGGAGCCTTTCCTCTAAAACAAAGGGCAATCTAGATATGAATTTGCACAAATGAAATGGCTTCAGAAGAGGGAAAAAGAGGAAAAAAATAGGTAAATGCTGTTTTAAGCCACATGCACAAAAGCACATCTCTGGGGGTGAATGCTGTCCTCCTTGGTGAGTGGCAATATATACGCTCTGTTGCACCTGAAGACCTTAGCCGTGATTTGCTCATTGCCTGCTCCTGAGAAAGGACCCTGGAGAGAAGGGAATTTGTGGTTCTGCTTTTCTGCATCTTGCAGCAGTCTGATAAGGTCATCCACTCTCAAGCACTGAGGCTCTTCTAGTATTTTCCATTCTTACTTTGCAGTAATGGGAAAATTTGTGAGTTTATTAAACAAAGGCTTTCTGCAATATGTTTTGCTTTCTTTCAAATTCTTCAGTATTTGAGGAAAAATATTTTTCTTAAATACTCCTTTTTTTTTTTTCTAACATTGTTTTTCTAAAGAACATTTCCAAGCTGTTTTAGTAGATAGTTTATGTCAGTGACTATGAAATTGGTTATCATTCCAGGTGAAGGTATGAGCTTGTATAACACAGGTTAATCCTGCTGAAGTCCCAAGAGGCCAGGCCAAGTAATGAATATTCCAGGATACTGTTAGGTTTTTAGTGCTGCACCACCATGTCCTCTCTCTGTCCATGCCAGGAAGTGATGATGCAATGATCAATGCTCTGTCTGCCCAGGGAGGCAGTGGAGTCACCGTCCCTGGAATTGTTGAAGGAACATGTGGATGTGGCACTGAGGGACATGCTTACTGGGCATGGTGGGGATAGGTTGACAGACTAGATGATCTCAATGGTCTTTTCCAACCTTTATTATTCTGTGATTCTATGATTCGATAATTTACACATTCTTTTCCACCATTCAGATCAGGGCTGCATTCTCTACCGGCAATGGCATTAGATTCTGGATGAAGATGTAGTTGTCGGAGTAAACTTGTTTCAGTACTAAATTCCTTTAAATTCTTCCTTTGTGCAAAGACCAAAATAGCTTAGTAGCTGCCCACTGTGGCTAGATAGGAAATTGTTTCAATCAATTTCCCACTCTGTGATGATGACACATACTGTAACTCCAGTGCTTGACTCCTACTGTTAATTTGGGTTAACACAAATGCGCAATATCACAAAATCATTTGTCAACAGCAGTGTGAGGATGCCAACCCAGGCTGTCACCATGAGATGAAGATTAGTTCAATCTTCTAAACAAGGGGATGACATCTTAGCTGGAAATGATACAAACTGAGAAAATAAAACATTTTAATTTGAAAATGAGCTTACAGAGTTCTACAAAATTCAGACTATTTAGGCAAACAAGGGTGATGTTACAGTGACTTTACTGTAGTTCTTATAAATCATGGCTTAATACTGTAATTGGTGAATTATTTTGAATTCAGCATGGCATTTGATTTTGAAGAAAGAAGAATTGTCAGAAATTGGCATTCTCTGTGTTTCCTCAGACCAATATTGTTCTGAACAAGTTTAATTGTGACTGTGCAAATAAAAATTACAGCAGAATTTAGGCTTTTGTTATTATCCATTGGAGCTAGATACTAGGAAAAAGAAAAAAACATCAGGTCTAATTCAATGTAAAACATTTGCTTCCATCTCTGTATTTTCTAAAATCCCCATTCACAAGGTTCCCTACTGCGGATTATTCCTGAAAAGGAAGGGGATAAGACAGCGGAAGAAAAATTGCCTCCCATCTTCAGCCTGCTTCTCTTCCATCCTTTTATACTTGCTTTGCTGTAGAATTCTACAGATAGTTCCTGTCTATATCATTCCTCCTTGGATACCGACAATAATGATTAACTAGATCAGATCTCTCCTGTTAAGTCCCTACACTTATTTGTTACCTTTTAGAACCCTTGTTCTGTTCTGTTTTCCTTATACAGAAGCACCAAAGCAGAACACGTCTGCAGAGAGATACCTTGCCCTCACTCTGCACTGTTTCAACAAGTAAGAATAGAAACCAAACACAACCCACAACTATTTAAAACAATCCAAGGTGAAAAATATTCTGCCAATCCACAATTCAGTCTATGATTTCCACCCTGCTTTCCCATTCAACAGGTGGCTTTTGGGAACCTGCCTTTTTATTCAGTTGAAAGTGAAAGCAGTTCTTTCCATGCACTGTGTTTCCAACATCCCCATGCTGGATCTCCTTAACAAAAGTATCTCACTATGCCTTAGCATCCAGCAAATCAATTGGCACCACTCCCCTGGTAAGTCCCTCTCATCCACTCACACTGTCCTCCCTCAGAACATGTTCAGTGCTTTGTTGTTGTTTATCAGTGCCTTGTGTCTTCATCAGCACTTCAACACCATCCTTGTCATCCCTATGTGGCTTCTAAGGTAGATACCTTCTTGGCTAGTGTCACTGGACAGGTGACACCTATTTATTTGATGGTGATGAGCTGATGGACTAGATGATCTTAGTGCTCTTTTCCAACACTAAGGATTATATGATTCTATGATTCTTTTACAAACAGCACCCCAAGGAAAACTGGTCAGAGCTGGAGGTCTTCCCACCTCATATTCTGTCTTCTGTCTCTGCTGATGGCAGCCACCTCACATCTGCTGTCCCTCAAATCAAGACACACTCTAGAATGAAGTGCTTGGGAACTTTATATCCTTAAGCAGAGTCCAGTTAAAGTGATTGCCTCCCAGGTAAAACTTGAGGAATAAAAATCCTCCTTGTTATTTATCAGGGTTCTTACAATGTGGCTTGTAAAATGTACTGAATCCAATGCAATAACTTGCAAAGAAATATGTGAATTAGAAGCATAGGACTCCTTGCAATTTCAGCTCAGTTCTCAGAAGCAACTTAAGACTTATCTGTGGTGAGCAGCACGTGTAGTCAGAAAAGCAGCACAGTGAGTGAATGAATGGAATCAAAGTCAGTGTGGTCAAATGCAAGAGAAAAAAAAAAACAAAAACAACCAAAAACATTTAGTAACTTATAAAATATAATATCACCAGCTGCATCAAATATAGTTAAAAATATGTCATTGACCAGGCATCCTTTGGGCAAAACCTGCCCTGAAAGTCTGCCCAAGCATAGATTCACTTATTCTCCCACAAGGCGAGAACAATTCAATATTGCATGAGGTGCTGAGTATAAACAAATTGACACAATAACACTCATGAGCAGTTCTGGTTTGTTTTGCTCATTTGTATGTACAGGACAAGGTAAGCACCTATAAATGTTTTCCTGCCAGGAACAGGAAGGGGATATTTGCTGGTTTACATCAATCACTTACAGCCCATCAGATTTGATTAGTGACTTTCTCTGCATGGAAGATCTGCCCAAATCCTTGCTCATGTGCTCAGGCAGGCCTGCAACTAACTCTGCCTGTCCATATACCACGGAAACTACCAGCTGGATCATGAACACACTCTTGCAAAATATGATAGCTTGCATTGTCTGAAACCTTGCCCTAGCTCACAGTGCTGGAACAAGGGGTGGTGACACTACCGTGATTAGGGAATGAGGGCTGTGAAGCAATGAAAAAAGGCACTTCCTACATCAAAATTACCCTTAAAGATTGAGGTCAATTTGCTAGACTAAATGGTGTTTTATTATCAAAGGTTTTATCTCTCCTAATCTGCTTTGTTACAGTGCTGTAATATATCAACTAATGCACACACATGATAACAGAGATTTTTCTATCTAAATGTCTCCATCTTTCCAAGATGTACTGCCCTATATCAAGACCAACTCTCAATTTAGAAGGTTTTCCTAGAACATCAGGTCTTTTTTGAGGTTACAAATCCATCTTCCGCGTTTCTTCTGATGAACCATGAAGCCTGGTCTTGTGTCTCTCCATCACATTAACCACTAGTGCCGTCTCTTTTCCTCCTAGCAGCTCCTGCCTAATTAGTCTCCCTAGTTCAACCTCATAGTGTAATCCTCACTATACCCCTCAACAACCAGCCTGCTCAAAAGTGCCTTTTTCCCACTCATACTCACCAGTTCTCCAGAGCATCTGCATTGCTTTATTTCCTTCCCCTGTCATCAACCTCCCTCCATTCCTGACATTTCCCAAACCCTTTTCGCACGGACAGGGTTAATGATGGAACAAAGCAGCTGGGAAAAGGAAAGGGCAAAAGCACCTAATTCACTTTCTTTTTTTTTTTTTCCCCCTTTCCTCATTCTCCCTGTTTCTAAGGGTAAAATCTGCAAACACAATTTCAAGGACTGAATGAGGTTGAA
This sequence comes from Bambusicola thoracicus, assembly GCA_002909625.1. NCBI lineage: Eukaryota > Metazoa > Chordata > Aves > Galliformes > Phasianidae > Bambusicola > Bambusicola thoracicus. The sequence goes on from PPHD01010648.1 coordinate 15,874, forward strand.
ATTGCACTGGAGGGGACAATCTGTTCCAGCCCAGAAGGCAGTGGGAAGACAGTCCGAGTGAAAACAAATTGTCTGTCCCCAGTTGTAAAATGGAAGAACAATAGGATTAATCATCTTACACTTTAGGATGCAAGGGTTTGGCAAACCTATCTTGACTGCTCTATTACCACCAAAGCTGAAGTACTGAGACTTACACACAATGAGAAATCGTAAAAGTAGAGCAGCAAAAAGGATGCGGGGGACGCAGGAAGAAAGATTTGAAAGGCAAAATATGCAAAAGTTGGGCTTGAACACATCTGCAAAAGCGGCATGGTGATTTTCTTATCAATATTTGAAGGGTCTGAGCACCAAGGGGAGTTACCTCCTTCAGCAGAAGGGATGCAATTAGGAGCGGTGGATGAAATCACAAAGGAAATGCAAACTGCCCATTGTGGAGGGGAAAATTCAGTCTGTTCATACAAAGATACACGAGGAAGTGGGTGTCCCATTGCTTGGTGTGCAGAGAACTAGACTCGTTCAATGGAAATGCAATGCTAGCAGTGATTCTGCTCTGCCACGGATGTTCATTAGGTCACCCAGTGGGTTTTTCCATCTGCAGCCTCAATGTTCTGGGTTAAGTGACCATGAACTCAGGATTTATATGTGTTTATTAACACGGCAAACAATTGCTTCTTTGCACTGCATCCCATGGGCTGGTATTACTTTATTTTCTCTCCTGCCAGCACAAGCACTGCTTCAGTTATTGTTGAAGGAGTGTTTTTTTAAAGCTTTTCCCATCCAGATAAGGTAAATCTATCATGGAGTTGTACTACAGTGTAATTAAGTTTAATGCATTTGAGTTGGAGGCACAAACAAGGTGGATGTTGTAGTAGCAGGGCCATGAAGGGATTTTTCTCCAGCAGATGACACCCCAGAGCATTTCCAGTTCTCACATTTTGAAGCTAGTGGCTCATTTCTGTTCTTTAACAGAGAGGCTGCATACACAAGAGATGTGGAGTGAAAGCTCTTTGCTGCTTACCTCATAAAAATCAGCTGGGTATATGCAAAACAAGACCAGCAGCTCATTCCAGAAGCCATGGGGGACGCCCAGAAGGCAGAGATCGGGCAGTACTTTGCTCATTTGTTTGGACATTACGGGAATAACTGCTCTCACTTACAGCACACATGGAAGTTGGAGATGTTACAGGAACTTGGCACGACGTATCTAAACATCTCGGGTAACAACTGCCATCAGCTTGAAAGCCTGCGCCACTGATGGGTTGAGCACCAGGCTGATGCCTGGTTTCCATGACCCTCTATAATAATTAATTTTCCATCTCCTGGGCAGTAAAAGGTGGATGACACCCATTTGTTTATTTGGGAGAAACACCTATCAGTCCCTGTAAGCATTCTGTACTCATGACAGAGGGGACTTGGCAAAGTGATGTGGGTATCACTTCTCTTGTGGCCAAGGTAAATGGTATCCTGTAATGCAGTAAAAGAGCACGGCCAGCAGTTCAAGGGAGGTGGTCCTCCCCCTTGCACTGTGCCCAGTTCTGGGATCCACAGTTCAAAAAGACAGGGATCTCCTGGAAGGAGGGAAGCAGAGAGTCGCAAAGATGATAAAGGACCTGGAGTGTCTCACAGATAAGGAAAGGCTGAGTACTGTGGGTCTGTTCAGCCTGAGGAAAAGACTGAAGGGGGATCTGATAAATGTTTATAAATATCTAAAGGGAGGGGGGACGCAGATGGATGAGGTCAGGCTCTTCTCAGTGGTGCATAGCAATAGGACAAGGAGTAATAGCCTAAAAGTGAACATAGGAAGATCCTTACAAGCACGAGGAAGAACTTTATGGTAGGGGTAATGGAGCATTGGAACAGAGAGGATATGGAGTCTCCTTCTATGGAGATATTCAAGATCCAGTTGGATGCCTACCTGTGCAACCCATTGTAAGGAACCTGCTTTAGCAGAGGGGTTGAACTCAATGATCTCTTGAGGTCCCTTCCAATCCCTGCAATTCTGTGATTCTATGTGTGATTCTCCTTACACTTAGATGATAATCCATGTATTCTGTTGCACGCATTTCTGTCCTGAATTCCCCAGCATAAAAGTTGTGGGTGTCTGGTTCTCCAATCCTTTTACGTTACTGGGATCACTGTTGGTTTCAGGGAATTTGCTGTCAGGAAGCTGTGATCCACTTGGATTGGACCTGGTAGCCTCAGATATCCCTCCCATCCCCAGCATTTCCACCTCTGTGAAAGAGAACTTCTTCCTTTAATGAAGCCTTCCTTTATTTTTCTTGGATCATGCTGATTTCTTTGTTCTCCTATCACCAGCACAGTATAAATCAAGCCGGACATGGCAGTTCATTAGCCTGGCATTTAAGCACATATTTACAGGAAAAGGCATTCAATCAGTAGCCCTCAGCTTCAGACTCAAACTCTGCCAAGCTGGCACACCCTGTGGGTTTTGGCCATTAGAAAGTAATACAAGGCTCATCTCCTGTCAGACCTTGGGCTGGTGCCTGATTTTTGTTCAGAGGGAACTTTTTGGCTTCAATTTTGCATTTTAGTGCCAGGCATTGCATTAAACGCTGTACACAGAGCATCGAAGCAGTGATTCTGTGCAATGCTTGCAGCTCTCTTGTGTGATTTTGTTGATCCCACTTTGCATACATCAGGTGTGTCTCAGAGCTTTGAAATGCTCCAGCACCACAGGATTGCTTGATTTCTGTTCCCCTTGCAGCATGTTTCTTGGGGACAGCTTCTGCAGCTGTTGCAGCTCTCCGAAGTCAGTGTGTGGTAGAGACTGTGGTAGGCACTTCCAAACTGCCCCGCACACAACTCCTGACTGTGATAAACAATCTGTTGTTGGTAAACGAGTTGTATTCATGATAAATCTTTCTAACAAGACAATCATGAAAGGAGAAGCTCTCTTCCTGCTGCTTGTTCTTCTGCAGATTGTGAAATCCATAAGCTCCCTATAAATAAGCAGGCACACATAAACACACTGCTTCTAATCCCTGCTAGCTTGTGGGACTTCCAGGAGCACCAGGAGCCTGCTGCTGCAAACAGAAAATCACAGATCCCTATTCTGAATTTTCTCCCCATTATTACCTGTGCAGCTAATTATGATTTCTTGCACAGACATATTTTCTACTGAAAGCTCTCCTGCTTGCTCCAGGCTGTCCTTTACAGACAGGCTCTCTGCTGTTTTCTCTTGGACTGATAGTGGATTTCCTGTGTCAGAAGTATTAAGAGTTGGTCTCAAACAGGAAAGCTTATACATACAGCACCTTCAGCAACAGCAGCAAGATCACCATGGGCCAGATTTTCTCCCCGACAGCATCTGGCTTGTACAACTAGCAATATACTGAAGTGAAAACAAGAGATTTTCCATGTCCATTGGATTTACCATTGACTCAAACTTCATGACTGTATTTCTCTGCCAAGCTCTCATTGGTTCTAAGTTACTCAAAAAAGTTTTTCTTTCTACAGCATGCTTGAAAAACCATGGAGATAAAATAGTCTGAGAAATACTGAAGGATTAAAAGGGTATTAAAATATGGATTTGACAGTGTACAAAAGCCAAGAAATGATTAAAGCTTTAAAGAGAG
>PPHD01010649.1:0-19469 GCA_002909625.1 Bambusicola thoracicus
GTATTGTATTTTAAGCACAGCAGTGAATTAATAAAAAGAGAAAGAGGTCGTGCCCATAATTTGTGTTTGGCATTACAGAACTTGCAGCTTGTCAATAGCATTTGAAATATTTCTTTCCAATCTATTAAGGTATTTAATTTAATGTTAACCTTAAACAGTTAGGGTTGGTAGTCGCCACCAACAGTAAATTAATACCGCTGTTTTGCCACTCATTAATTGCTATGGCTGAATTGCAACGGTAGCTCAATAAAATCAAATTTAGATTTTCACATCTCGCAGGCAGTGAATCTGGAGCTGCGGGTTGTGAAGCCGCGTGAAGTCTTTTGCAATTAGAACAGAGTGATCTTTATGAAGTGCCCTGCGCTATGCAAAGCACAACCGGCGTTGTTCTCAGGTCTCTGATTTTCCGCACTTCATTTATCGAAGTGTGTACATCAGAGCAGAGGTAATTTCCCATAACACGAGCAGGGTGTGAGTACACTGAAGCCTAGACGGTAAGTAATTGCAACCTTTTGGAGATGCTTTTATGCGGTGACGTTTTATTGATGTTTCTTCATCATCACTCTCAGCCGAGTACAAGAAAAATAAAACAGGCGACCAAACGCCTGGGAAACCATTTCAGAAAGATTATCTGAGCATTTCTGCCTTCCATGAGTTTGACAGAGTGGCAAATGTGTGAGGGATTGCTGCTTCCAAAGGGAAGGCATCGTAGTCAGTGATGCAAATTGGCAGGATTACAGAATATAATGAATCCAAAGAAGATTTTAAAATATAATTGGAAAGGGTGTCGAAGAAAAAAACCTTGTTAGTCTGTTTTATCTGTTAGTGGGACTTGAGCTTACATCCTATTAAGAATTTCAGCTGTGCCAGAGAAAAAGAAATGAAACGTAGTGCCGACACTTGTGAGCACTATTACTGAACAGGAAACTGTGCAGGGGTGACTGCAGAAGAGTTGTCACGGGTTTTTTATTGTTCTTTAACTCCTAAGGGAAGAGAAAATCTCTTTCTTAGAATTTTTTTCTCTGCATTTTGACTCCTGCATTTCCTTATGCTAATCAGACTTGTGTGACGTGAAGTATGATTATGGAGAGTGAATTACTGCATCAAGCTGCCGCGTCTCTCGCCTGCAGGAAGCAGTGCTAATGAGCAGCACCGTCTGGCCCAGCAGCAAAGGGGTGGCACCGGCTGCAGCCCCTGCCCCACTGCTCCGTGCCCACGGACACAAAGTGCCCCTTCCTCTGCAATCTTCCTTCTTGCGTCATCAGAAAAGTGCACCGTCATTCCCTCTCCTCCTCCGTTTTCCCAGCACCCACTCTACAACTGCACTAGAAAACCTGTCTGGAAAGCAGACAGTGTGGCACAGAAATGTGAATAAAGACATGGGGAGCCCCAGGCTGAAGGACTCTGTGCAGCAGAGGTTGACCCGCGCCCTGAGAGCACACCAAAGGTGTCACCGTGTCACTGTGACCAGGGTGACAAGGCGTGATGTGCTTCGTGCCAACGTGGATGTTTGGGGTAAAGAAACTGACGATGCAGGTGGGCTTCAAAAACGTTGCTTGAAATGTTGCTGTGTTCTTAGCATTGGATAAACAGGTGTGGTGTGCAGCAGGCAGGCTCTGCAGTGCCCTGCCGGCTGGAGCTGAATGCCTGGAAGGCTGCGAGTCGTTCTGCTGATATCAGGAGCCATCATGGGAAGGGGCAACTTCAGTGGGAGTACTGAAGGTGCTTAAATAATAACATGAAAAGGAAGGTGAAAAAACGCATCTTGGAGAATTGTGTACTGAATCACTCAGACGCAGTGAGTGCTGCTTCTTGCAGTGCAGAGCATTTTAACTGATTAACATGCTCCAGAGATTCCTTTAAAGCAGTTATTCTTTAGCTCAGGCCAGGCCTGGGATCTTGTCAGAGAAGACAAAATAAACATGCAATTTTTTATGGACAATATTATTACAGAATCTGCTATGACATAGCAGCAAAGCTGGAAGGTAACTCACACAGGGCTCAGTGTACACCTGTTGATGCTAGCAGCTGCTCTGAACAAAAAGCTGGATGCCCTTTTCCCAGCAGGTTTGGAAATAGGTTTTGCAGTCTGTAAGAGCAGGTTGGTTGGCTCCTGTCATGCCCACTGTTTCTCCCAGTGCAGTCCCAGTAACAAGAGAAAGGTCAGAATGGCTGCACTAGTCCCTCCTTGGCCTTGGTGCTTTTATTGTCTTGTTTGTAATTCTGCTCATTGTATGCAATTCCGGATCCTTTCCAGAACAGATCTTGGAAAGAGTGGGAAGAGAGAACACAGAAAGTTGGAAAACTCTCTGCAGCATTTCTGTCACGTTATGTGGGGAGAAACAAAAATGGGCACAGCAAGAAGGAAGATCTGGATGATGTTCATCAGCTTTGGGCAGCATCAAACCTTTCGACGAGCACAACTCCTCCAATGACGTTGAGTAAGAAACAAGCGTTAGTCCATATAAATAAATCAATGTCACAGAAGTCTTAATGAAGAAACGAGGGTGCGAGAAATGTAGAAGGAGGTGGGACTGGCTGAGGGTGCTGATGGTGAATGTGAACGTAGCGGGAGGAAGGCAGCGCTCCGTGGCAATGGTGTTTGTGGTGCTGGGGACAATGAATCATGGTGGGACAATGAAGAATCTTCCAATCAGCGCTGCAATGCAGTCTGCACCCACTGGGGCAGGGGAGCTGCAGGGAAAACTTGGGCTTTATGGGGGCAAATGATTCCCTTGTGTTGAACCTGTAATTCTGACAAGAAAACACATGTGCTGTAATACACAAAGAAACTCGTATCAAAGAATAATTATTTTACTTTTTCATAAATGGTTGGGTTGCAAATAGGCCCAAGCCTATTATTCCTGCTGAAGAGGTTGGAAAAATTAATGCCTTAAAGCCAACTTTACCTTCAGTGCATAATATCCAAAAGCAATATGTAAATGAGTATGTCAATTGCTTAAGCGAAGAAGGTAACAATACGAAGTTAAATTTGACCTGGCTGTCATTTGTTACGAGTGACGGGTAACATTACTAATACACCATCACATTTAAATGGTAGTAATATTTATTCACTGTGTCTTTAATTGTGAACCACCTGCTACACCAGGTCTTTAGCTCTGAATTATCTAAGACTGTAATCATTTCTACAGAGCACGGTAAACCACTCGGACTGTAATTAGTGTTGTAACTGCTGCCTTGGAAAAGTGACAGCGATAAGCATTGTTGCTGTTTTTAAAACAGATTGGGAAAAATGATCTGATCTACTGCAATCAGTTCTGCTCTCAGTAATTTCTGAGCACCTTATGAATCAGAAGGTAATTCCAAGTATGCGGTCACGTATTCTGTTGTATGGCTTGTTAGCGACAGTGAGCTCCTGGTGCTGGCCCTGCATGGGGCTCAGCCGGGGCAGCGGGTTGGCTTTGGGTTCAAACCAATCGCTCACTGCCGACTGCCTTCTCACTCCCCTCCTGCACAGCAGCAAGGCTTGGTAAGCTAAAGTGGATGTAAGTATGCTGTTTATACACAGGACAATGAGCAGCAGATGCCCATTGATAATGGTAGTGTTGATGCAGAGACTGCGTTGGAAATGTGTCTCAAGTTGCTGAAGATGCAGAAAAATGTGTATTTCTTATTTGAATGAGTTTTACCTTTTTATCCAGAGACAGCGTAGAGCTGAGGAGTCTCTCAAAAATGCCAGGAGCCTGAGCAGCACCATAAATAGAATCCTGAATCAAATGTAAATTACGCTTTCTGCTGCAGTTCTGCAATAATCCATCCAAAGAGGAGCAAAAGCTAAAAACTATAATAACAATGGGATAAATTATACAGTCCCACAATTTTCCTGGCGCTGCTGTTAGCATAACACTAGATTGATGTTGTACCTATTTTTATTTTTTGCTGCTGGAACAGTCTTTGTCAGAGCAAGGAGGCATGTGATTTTTAGTATCTAATGTATTTTGTGCAGTATGTGGAATGCTGCATTCATCTGACCTTTTCAGAATTTTTCATTTCCTTGGGCTGGTCACCCCGGTCCTTTGCAACAGGTTGGACTCCTCTTTTAATAGGAGAAGGAGGAGAGCAATGGTCAACCACTCAAAATACTGAATATTAAAAAGGTCAACAGAGTGTGGCACAGCAATGTGAAAATGAGACAATGCAACCCCAGATACCTCACTGCAGTAACAAAAATTGTTGCAAGAAGAGAAAATGTCACAACACGAATCAATTTCTGGGGAGGGACGGGGCCTGGTGTGCTGTGCATCTGTCCTCACTGCACAGTTACAGCCACGTTTGTGCAGGCTGCACAAAATCTGGAGTGAAATGAGGCTGTATGTGTGCCAGTCAAAGATATTTCCTTGTGATCAAGTTATAGTGGTGCAAATTATGGTGGGAAACATGAGAAATATACAAATTCTGGAGTGTTTTGCATTTCCTTTTCTCCGTGCACTGTCTTGGGAATGACTTTTTCCCGGAGCTCAGAGACAAACCTGTTTAATGGCTTGTCCTGTTCCTGCTTTCAGGAACATGCCCACCACAAGCAGCTCCATGGAGGTCCTGGTCCTGCCCTCTGGAACATGTGGCCGTGGGGCCCATTGATGGAGGAGGTGGCCACCTGCTTCAGAACGATCTGGGCGTGAATCAGAACTTTCTTGACCACACCTGATGGACGCATGGCACTCTTCAGTGTGCTGCCTTCCTTCGTTGGAAGTCATTTTTTTTCTGTTTTAATATTCACCAGACCTTTTTTTTTCCATTTACAACATTTGAGAACCAAGATGGCGTTCATAAAAATCCACTTGTAAAATTTGTCAGGCTGATTGTAAATGCACAAACAGGGTTTTATGTGTTTCCAGGGCCAGAGAGAAGTGCTGTGGTAACTATTTATTTTGCCTCGGAAGGAAAAGTCAGTATGTGATAAACATAGATCTGAGATGCCTGTCTGGCTGCACCTTGTTTGCAAATGGAAGCCCATAGCTACAAGGGATTGCTATTTTGAAAACCCAAGCCCCAGAATTAACATAAATAAGCTACAATTGAAAATGGGATTTCTTCCCACCTGAGGCAGGAAGAATTAACTTGCAGGAATCCTATCTGGCAACAAAGGCACTTCTCCTTTGTGTTCTCAGAGAAAGAAATAGCATCACAAATAAGTTAGACGAAGACGTCCCAGCCGTGTGGTTTTATTACAATGTAATGGGATTGCGCTGTCGGGCTATGACAGACCCAGCACTTTTTTCAGTGCGCTTTAAGCTTGGCTGCTTATATTTTCACTCGGGCAGTTATAGCTTCCAGCCATCCTTGATGGAGGTCATGTCTTGTCATCATTTGCATGCACAACTCCTACCGTCACCAGTGAGGCCTGAGTAAAATGGAAAGGCACGGGCAGCCCTAAATTTGGCCTAACAACTTGGCAAACTGGCGTAATCACAGCTCAGTTCATGCTTCTGAGCAAGTGCCATATGCAGCTGCCTCTTAAAAGCAAACAAAAAATCCCAGCAGCACGAGGTGCCTTCTGCTCCACCTCTGGAGCAAACCTGCTGGCGTGAGCTCAGCCCGAGCAGCACGCGGTGTTAACAGCGCGCTTTGGTAATGCGCTCACTGGGCATGTGGAGTGACTTGGCAGGTGGTAAGATCAAAATCATCAGCAGAAGAGCCGCTAAAAGCATCTCAGCTGCCCAAGGCCACTCTTACTGGGAACCATGACAGAGCTGCGCTGGGTGCTGTACGAAAGTTGGATGTGAAGGACTCTTCCTCAGGACTTTGAAGGAGTAAATCTGTATGTGGCTGGTTAGGAATAGACCAGATTAAGTTTGCAAAGTGCCTGCCCTCACTTGTGTGGAAGACATCCTGGACCGGGCCCACACGCCCTGCCTGTGTGGACTGAAGGACCACATGACACTGGTGGAGACCGAGAGCTGGTGGAGCCTCAGGGTCAGTGCTGTGGGATGTTTCAGGAACAGCATTCCCCAAACTGCTGAGTGCAGCAGTCTTAATCCTCCTTGCTATTCTAGCCTGCATTAGAGGGTCTTTAGGTGCTTTTACATTGAGTGCACTTAGCAGTGGCTGTAGGTTCTCCAGCACAGTACTGATAAGAGCTGTACAATCCCCAAAGCATTACAACAGCAATCAAAAAGGAGTGTGCAGGTTGCACGGAACACAGCCAACGCTTCAGGGCCCACGTGCGAACTGACGATCAGAGCATGCACACCCTGAGCTCTTCCTGCACTGCACTGAGCCCTCCGCTGACCCAAACCCGGAGGGTAACAAAACAGGTGCTTCTAAAACATAGCTGTAGGAATCCAAAACAGCGCAGTTTACACCCCCCAAAAAATTAACTAATTAGATCCAAGCACAAAAGTGCAAATGGCTTCTGATATGATCACTGCCTTACCATCACTACAGCGGAGAGGGAACTGAGGCGATTACAGCTGTGTGCTGGGTGGCAGACACAGGCACGGGGATGCTCCCCAGCCCAGGGACATGCCTGGACATGATCAGCAGGAAGCTGGCTGCTGTCCCTGGGGCACAGCCCGCTGCCTTGCACCGTCAGGGCAGAGCAGGCAGTGCTGCATCTCCAGCGCTCTCCCTTCACTTATTTGCTGTACATCTCCCACAGCCACAGCTACCTCTTGATCCGCTTTCAATCCCATTTTCCAGACTCCAGGCTAACACTAAGCAAATGCTCTTATTTTAAGAACATCGTTGCTCTGAATGACGCATCCTTCATTTCCTGTCATAATAATTTCTAATAATCTTTTTCCATTATAAAAGTAATGTGAGCTTTTCCCCTCCCTTTTTTCTCAAGGTATTTCTGGTTGCTTATTGATGTCTTTTAGCTTTGAAGCTCCCACACCACTGTCTTGCTCCCCTGGGGACACGGAGCCCATGGTGCCCGGGCGGCACAGTGCAGCCGGGAGATGGACGAGGCCGAGGTGCTGGGAGTGAGGCTGTGCCCAGCACCATGGGTTGGCCCCAGCATTCAGCCCTTCCCCACTCCCACCTCATGCCTTACCCTGTGCTCTGCTCAGAGCACACCCCTCACCCAGCCCAGTGCCTCCTGGAAGAGCTGCTGACCGTGCTGGCAGACACAGTGTTTTGCAGAGAGACCTTACTGTGCTGCTTTTCAAATTTTTGAAATTTGAATTTCACCAGATCCAAAGCCAAAAGGCAAGGAGAGGCTTCCCAGCCCCTTGGGAGGACTTTAGATTGAGCCTTTCTAAACTTTTCTCTTCCTTCCCTGCTGGATGTTAATTATGGCAGCTTGCGAGTCAAGAATTTTGTTCTCAGTCACATCCCAGTTTCATTCTCTGTATAGACGAATGGCAAATTACTCATTCCCTCTCATCACAGTGGGTTAGGATCTTTGGTATGCGAGTGATAATATTAATTGCCTGGCGTGTGGTCTTCTGAAGAACAGAAGTTAGAAAGAGTGTTCCCACACCCAAAGTCATTAGAACAGTGCAATTCTTAATCCGTGTGTTATTATTCCTAATGACACAGTAATAGACTCCGCACTAACAACAAATATCTTTTTATAAGCTCGGTGTTTTCCTTCACCACCCTTTTCCCTCGCAGGAGCTCCATGCCATCCCAGCACAGGTGGGTGCCCCTCAAGCTGCGTGGCCACAGCTCAGGGCTGCGGTGGCAGAGAGGCCAATTGTGCCACCCGGCCGCATGCATTTCTTGTAACTGCAAATGCTGGATCTGCCTTAAAAATCCAGAGTGTCACTGATTAATTATAGCATGGCTGTGGCATTTGCAGCTCGCCCTGCTTCCAACCGCTCCACTGTGCTGATGTGTCCCATGGGAGCGCTGCTACCCGGCGGTGTGGTGAAAGTGCGGAGCACTGTGGGATGGCTGCACCTGAGCAGGGAGGTTCTGTTCCTTCTGGAGAGTGTGCGCACGGAGACTGGAGGGGGCAGCGCTCCCGTGGTGAATACAATGAGTCCTCCAAACAGCTCATAAATCAAGAGTCACTTGGAGAGGGAAGCACTGCATCTCCTCTTCCCCCTGGGCTGCCAGCTGAGGCTTACACAAACGTGCTGCCAAGAGGAGGCTTTTTCTTATTTTTCTTTCTTTTCCTTTTATTTTTTTCTTTTATTTTTTCTTTCTTCTTCTTTTCCTTTTTCTTTTTTTTTCTTTCTTCTTCCTGTTAGTGTAAGCACATCTCTATTGGTAAGGGGCATGAGGACAAAGGGGAATGGATTTGAACTAAAAGAGGGGAGATTTAGGTCAGATGTGAGGAGGACCAGAGCTGGGGAGGGCTCTGGTTAATCTTTATGGTCACTTCCAACTTAAGTCATTCTTTGATTCTGCATGTGGGGATGACACGAAACCATCAAAAGTGATCTTTGGAAGGGTGCTGCCTCAGGCACAGCCTACGCAACCACACCAAAGGTGTGCTGGTGTCTGTGCACTGTGCCAGCTCAGGACACCTCAGCACTACTGATCTGCCTGGCAAAGCCCACATTTTCAAGCCTGTCCATGAGGAAGGTCTTGTGTAATAACATCAAACTCTGAGTGGACTGAAAGTAATAGGGCATGACACGCATTTGCTCTGCACATGGTTTTCCCACTGAGTAGCTGGTTGCACATTGCTCCAAGTGATCTGGTTCAGCAAGGAGTGGGGAGATGTCCTCCAGCAGGGGAGATATAAATATAGACCCTACCCAGTGGGTATGGCTGGCTGGTTTGGGTGCATTGTGAGTCACTTGAGGTCCGTGCACACACTTCTGGTCTTGCTGATGAAACCCTTGGAGCACATAGCAACTGCTATGGGCACCTATACGGCTCTCCTTTGCAATCAGTGCTATTTTCCAGGGAGCTGTACGCCAGATCACTGTGAAACCCCAGAACTCATCTGCAACCGTGCATCCTTGCCATTAACAGGAGAGGAAGAAGGCCAGAAATATTACTGAAATCTGGGAAAGGGTTAGAGCTACTTCATTTATGTTGCCTGGATGGCAAGAAATTCATTTCTGTCCCTTCTGACCTTTCTGGACGTGTTGAACAAGGGAAAACCCTCTGCTGCTGGTCTGTCACCTGAGCTCCTCACTGCAGAGCAGTCCCCATGTCACCACCACGTGTGTTGGTTAGGAGCACACCGCTGCATTCAGTGCCTCTGTGTCAGTCTCAGGAGGGGGAATCTGCCTTTGGAAAAAAACAGCTGGGGACATTTCAGCACTGTGGTCTGTTCTGCACAGTAGGGGCACTGAGACAATCCTGGTGTCACAGTGGAGTACAAAATGATTTATTAATGCCAGGAAAATCTGCACCCTTAAATATATCCCAAAGCAAGTTAAAAGGTATTGCAGCAGGGTCATTACTGTCCGCTCTATTAGCAGGACCTGGAAATAGATATTTTAACTTTAATTGAATTTCATATAAGTTGGAACCTGGCCTTTAACAGGGGCTCCATTTTAATTTATCGCAGACCCAGACGCTTGCTTTAGGCTCACTGATTTAGCCCTCAGTGCTGCTGAAGACTTTTTACCCCAATTGCATTCTAGCATTGAATGCAGAAACCTTAACTAGAAAATCAGCATGTTTTTGCTTTGGTGTTTTCTAATTTAGATGTAACTGTGCCCAGTGGGAACCAGGTGTCTGACTTCTATTGCCTGAAGTTGTTCAAACTGTCTAGCAGCTAACTGGGTTAAATTGGCTGTTCAGTGTGGCACAGAAGTGTGTGTCCTTGTGAGTGCCCAGAGCAGCGCTTCCACAGAACAGGGAGCAACAGCTCTGTGATGACCTCGAGTCCTCCACCAGAGGCACTGTGGATGCCTTCCATTCCCCAGAGACGTGTTTTGGGGAAGGCTGCTGTAGGAGCCCCTGGGACCACAGGGTTTCATATGTGGAGAAGAATAGGAGATTGACATCGGTGGGAACTGAATAAATGGTTTTGTTGGAATCTTATAGCAGTTTAAAATTGTTTTTTTCTTTATGGAGAAGGGAAGCACGAGATTTGGGGTTTTGGATGAAAACTAGAAAGTTGGGTGGACAATCCCATTCAGTCTGAAGGAACAGTGGGGAGCTGCAGGGGGCTCCCACCTCCATCACCTGCCCTCCCTGGGCTTGTGTGCCTCCTGCTGGAGCTGGGTAGGATTGGAGCCCCCTCCTTCCTCCTGCCTGGTGGGGCTGACTAAGGGCTCTATATCTGGTCAGCCTAAATCATGGGGTGTTTGTTTTTGCATGACAACGGTGACTTCCAGAGAATTCCCTTCCCTTTACAGAGAACTTCCTGCTATGAGCAGCCAAGGTCATGCTGGAGAACATCTGAATCCTATCCATTTCAGTAGCACTTTCTCCACAACTGAGCAGTGATGTGAATTTGGGGCTATTCACAGAGCAGTTCCTCAGCTGTAACACGATGGCATCCTGGATGCTCAGCGTTCTTCCAGCTTTCCCTACATTTCTCAGCTGGTAAAGGGGGGTTCAGGTGAGTTCTGGGAAGAAACAGGTGAGGTTCCGAGGAAACCTATCAATGCATCTGCAGCTTCACAGTGAGCTCTCAGGGCACTCCATTTGTGGAAGGCACGCAGCAGCAAAGAGCAGCAAGGAGGTATTGCTATTGTCTGTGCACACACGTGCAGCAGCATCCAACCCCACCACCCTGTCTAGCCTTGTAGAAAGGCAGTGGGGCCAGAGGGGGCTGTGCCATGGGGAGCAGCCCTGCAGCACCTGGCTCGTGGCACAGCACAGCAGAGCACGGTGAGGGACGCTGATGATGCCGTGCAGCCGCTGGGCATGTGTGAGGTACGTGTTAAATTATGCCACAGAAAAGCAAGTTAACGTATTAAACACGCTGGAACTGTTTTTAACTTGTTTGTTTAGAAAACAAATATCTATTCCATATTACATTACATCACTGAATTATTTATTTACAGCTCGAAATACCTGTGTTATTCGTGCCGGCTGCTATTACAAACACCAAATTAATGTTCATTTATTTCTCCACTTACGCCGTGGAGATTGCATTATGACTTTATCAATTGGCTTTTCTTTCCTCAAAGAAACTTATTTCAATCCAATTTCTAATGTCATGTTACAGACAAATGAAAGCAAAGGCCCCCCGTATTGTACGTGAAATCTGTAATGCCGTGGCTCTGGAGTAATGCCTTAAACAATCGAGCTAAATATGTCAAGGGACTTTTTAATGCGCCGCGCTGATGAAGCAAGAGTATTAAATTTATTCAACCATGAAGAAGACTTTGATTATCATACACCTCAGCTGTGCTGTTATGTGTTGACCACGAGGAAAAAAATAATAGAAAATGGAATGTGATTAGTTCCTGATGGGCTGAGATGCCTTTAATACACCTAACATGGAGGGAATTCATATTAAGAGCTTCCATCAAGATTTTTTTTCATATCTACCCCGCGACACAATGAATCAGTGTCTCCAAAGTGCGATAACGTCCTTATCAATATCTGAATGGAAACATATGGGATGCTGCAATCATTGCGATTTTATTGTTTGCTCCGTTAAGTGAGACGTGCACTGAGCTCCCAAGCCCTGCAAATACCCACCCCGGTATTTACTCCGGAAAACAAAAGCCATGATTTCCTTGTGCCTTGTTTTTTGTCAGTAGATTTGATTGCACAGATTTGGAAAACCGATTAAGTCACAAGATATTAAAAATTATTTTTGAGCTGCAGCTTAACAAAAGCCTGTTTGTAAGAGCTTAGTGGAAAAATGTCTGTTATGTGTTTGGGTGAGACATGATTATAAATCATAACGTCATCGTCAGCAGAGGGAAAACTATGAGAAAGTTGCAAAGGGTGGTTATGAGTCACCTGGTTTGGCAGCACCGTGGTACTGGTTTCTGCTTCCTAGGCAGGTGCAGAGCCAGAGAGCGTTGGGATCACTGCTAATGGAGGGCCCAGTGCCTGCCTGCGTTTACATGGGGATGGCTGCGGCTGCGTGGTTTGCTTCCCTACTGCCTCCGTGACTCCTTCACACGTACTGTCCGAGTGGAGCTGTGAGGGACGTGGAACAGAAATTCCACACAGCTCACAAAGATGTGTGAAATCGAGTTTAAAATGTGGAGCACTGTTAATTCGTGTGCATCGTTTGTAGAGGCAGCAGTGGTGGGACTGCAGTGGGAATGGGAAACCAGGGGAGGAAACCAAATCCCGCACTCAGGGCTCAGAGCCGGGCTCTGCCAGGGGTGGGGAATCCCAGGGGAAGATGAGGTCAGAACGACTTCCCACAGGTGTGGGGCACAGGGCAGAGCTGCCATGTCCTGCAGCCATGGTGCTCTGGTTGGGGGTTTGTGGGTTTGTGGGAACGGTGCGGTTCTGAGCTGGGTGCCCACTGAGTCTCATGTATAACTGATGGGAGAGCACCAGGATTTGTGTATTTTAATGGTATTTGTGCTGAAGATGATAAATGCAGTCTTCATCTAACAACTCCCAGGTCTGCTTTTTTTATTTTTTTTTATGAGACATGCTTCTGGTTAAAAATGCTTGCAACATTAATAACACCTCGCTGTAAGGAAGATTGATATACGCAGCGTAGATACTTGCGCAGTGTACATTGCCTCTGGTAGCCGTGCAATATTGCTTTTGCCTTCAATATTGGAACTGAAGATTGGAGCTCAGGGCGTTCTTTCCCTTTTCCTTCACAGGGGAGTGCACCCCAAAGCGGTTTCCTCGTCCCTTGCTGCTGCCTGCACAGACCCCGTGTGGCTCTGCTCCAGAGCAAGATCCCGCAGCTTCACATACTTTGGGGGCAAAGCTGTGGCCCAAACATCTCTTTGCAGCCTTGAGCTAATGGGAAAGCTGCAGGACTGGGTTCTCACCTGCAGTGATCCCACCTGCAAGTGCCCTCTGCAAATGAGCGGCACGACACGGCATGGTTCAGCGGCACGCAGAGGAGAAAGGCAAGTTGTGCAAGCCTGCTGTTGGTACTTTATTCTCCAATGACAACAAGAAAAGGTTTCTTCCCTGTCTGTGACAAAGCACCTTTGAGATTAATGAGGCTGCTGTCCCAGCATACAGCCCTTACTTAGCAGGGGAAAACAGCACTGTTGCTACTCGCAGTGCCCTGTGCCATGTCTGCGTGGTGTTGGTGTGCTGCTGTGATGCTTTGCTGTGATGCTGAGCCCTGAGCAGCCCCTGTGCTGCAGAGCAGATCCTGTGAGCCCCGATGGGCTGAAGGCACAGGGAAGCACCCCACTCACCAGGGAGAGGGCTTTCTCCTCTGAGATAGGCCCCAGGCTCTCTGAGCGGTTTGATGGCTAGAACCATAGAACCTTAAGGCTGGAAAAGACCTCTGAGATCACCACGTCCAACCCCAGCCCATCTCCACCGTTCCCACTGACCACGTCCCACAGACAGAAGTTAGGGCTATGCCGGGGCATCCCAGGGCATCCCTAGCACTGGGGCCAGTGCTGTGAGCGAGGAGCCTGCTTAATGTTGCAGCAGGGCTCAAGACAAAAGGAGAGAGAAAAAAAGGACAGATCCACAGCTCGTGGAATAATATTTGCTGATTGAGAGGCACGCGGCGTTATACAAAAAATATGGGGAACATCATTTGCAAGTTGTTCCTGTGAAGAGAGAAGTCCCATGACAGATTTCAAACATTTGGCACAGCTTTGTAACTTTATCAAAGAAAAGCTTCAAAGTGAGAGCTCGGTTCTGGAAAAAAAAAGGGAAAAATAGAAATCACAACAAAATCTGAGATCAGGATAATCATGTTGTACCATCAGAAAGGTACAGTTTTTGTGCTTTTTGTGATATTTTCTGTGTGACAGTTTGGTCTCAATGGCACAGTGAAAATAACTTTCTTCTGCTGTGATTGACAGGAAATTTAAATGCCAGCAAGCAAATGCCAGTAGGGAAAAACCTCTCGGCTCACATATTGCACACCTTCATGTTAATGCCACTTTGGATCCAACAGGTTTCCTTGTGAGTTGATGGGTAATTGGACCCATATGGCACCCAAAGAGTGCAATTTTGGGTTTTCAGCATGAGAAGTTACCTGGGAAACTGTCTCAGTTTGGATAGTTACCAATATTCAGCACCGCTGCCAAAAAGAGAGAAAGGAGTAAGCTAAAACTTGAGAGCCGTGGGCAGCATGGACCAGTGTGTGCACTGGGAGAGATTCTGGTGCTGGCCTGGCACCATAATAACGGACGTCAGCTGCTTTCTGCTGCAGCAGTGCTGGGAGCACTAAACAGTCCATCTCGGACCGTAATTAATACCACTGCCTTTTTTGGTCTTCTCTCTCCACATTTGATTTAGAGATTTATAAGTTGTTATCCCCCTTTCTCTGACCATCTCTCCACATGTCCAGGAGCAGGCAGGCTGCATGCCCTGGGCACAGCAGCTCGGGGCAGCACAGAGGAGGGGTGGACAGCAAAGGAGGCACAGAGGAGCAGAAACATCCACAAGGAATTCAGGGCCTCATTGCAGGCTGCTGACCTCTGGGCTCCCCTGCCCCAAACCAGGACGCCTACAGCTTGGTCAAGGAGCCCAGTGCTCCTTGCCATAGCAGCAGTGGCCAGATGAGCTCCATGCTGGGCGCTGTGCTGGGGTAATGGAGTGCCAGCTGTGCGTCCCACGTCTGGGGAGCAGACTTTGGAATGAGAGAAAAAGATTGTTTTCCATGTGTGCTGCTTGGTGTGCTGGCACAGCGTGCTCATTAGGCTGCGAGCACTGCACAGGCAAACATTCCTGCTTTTGGTTTGTTTTGTCTATGAAACAATAAAACAACTTTAATCATAAGAAAGGAAGGGTCTTCAGCCTACTTTTGAGATATGGAATTTTTTATTAGGTCTGAGGCTGAGAATGGCCCTTGTTAAGAAATACCGGTTTATTGCGGAGAGCTCGGAGATGAGATAAGGGTGAAATACCAAATGTGCACACATGGCCATGGAATGTGTGAAAAATTGGAGTGATAAGGTCTTTGGAGCAGGTTCCTGTTAGGGTGATGGAGATGCCACACTGTATCATATTCTCTGGAGAAGTTGAGGAAAATTGCAGGCTAATCAATTAAAATTGGTGCTGCTGTGCCCAGACTCAGCTGTCTAAAAGCAAAGCGTAATAAATAACATTCTCCTTTGCTTTCTGCCAGCACGATGTGACTTTGCACGCAGTGTTTGGGAACAGTGGTGCTGATGGGTTGGGCTGGCCCCGCAGGGGCAACTGCTTGTCAGGAGGTGATGGCCCTACATAGCATTAACCCCGAAATGTGCACGTCCTCCTCATGCGCTGAAGTTTTGGCGTGGGCATGAACTTCCCACCCTGTCCCCAGACAGGTGACAGCCACCTTCCCAGGGGCCATCCTGAAATGGTTTCAAACTAAAAGAGGGGAGATTTTGATTGGATATAAGGAAGAAGTTTTTTGTGATAAGAGTGGTGAGGCACTGGCTCAGGGTGTCCATAAATGCAGTGGTGCCCCATCCCTGCAGACACCCAAGGTCAGGAATGGGGCTCTGAGCACCTGGTGGAGCTGGGGGCGTCCCTGTTCATTGTGGGGAGTGGGACCAGGTGGCCTTCAAGAGCCCTTTCCAACCCAAACCATTCTGTGAATTCCTGACCCACTCCGCTGCTTCCACGTGACGGGGCTGCAGGCAATGTGTGCCCACGTGCCCACTGGTGCTGTGGGTATGCAGCTGCTGCAAGGCAGGATGCAGGCACAGAGCAGTGGTGTCAGGCACGTTGTGGCTGCACTCCGAGGCCATGTCCTCATGTGCTGAGAGAGAGCCGCTGTGTTTGTCCTCAGCCCCCACGAGCAGTGTTGCTGCAGCGGGCAGGTTTTGTGGGGAAATGAATTGGGCACTTTAGTTAATGCTCCCATTATGCCCACACAAAATGCTGAACAAAGCCTCCCCGTCCCTGGCGCTGCACTAATGTTATTTCTCAATTACTTTTTGTTAAGCAAATATGTAGTGTGCTTTAAGTGCTGCATCCAATAATTATGTTGAACTCTTCTGTTCTGCGTGATGGCTTTCTTACAAACCCCTTCATTATACCTGTCATATGAACTTTAAACACTTGGCAAGGCAGTAAGATTACGTTGGAAAAACACAGAGATTATTTTTACGCATGCCACCTGTTCAGGAACATTTGGGAGCACAAAACTCAATGGAATGGAGGCATCGCACGTGGAGAAGATAGTACGCAGAGTGTCCTTAGTTAATAGCTTTGCATTTCTTCTAAGAAGAGACAGAAGTGGAAACGGTTAATCCCTGCACACATGTAGGTTGTCCGGGAGGCTTTGTTGTTTGCACCCAGCTGCCATTTTTGTG
Organism: Bambusicola thoracicus; assembly: GCA_002909625.1. Classification (NCBI taxonomy): domain Eukaryota; kingdom Metazoa; phylum Chordata; class Aves; order Galliformes; family Phasianidae; genus Bambusicola; species Bambusicola thoracicus. Next base: position 16,257 of record PPHD01010649.1, read on the forward strand.
CCAGGAGCTGCTGGTGTTACAAAAACTGTATCTCGGTTCTCCTTATGTCAAGGCACAATTTTAGACACAATTCCAACAAATAATGCCATTTCTCATTCTCATTAGTTTCTGCAAATAATGTTAGGGATGACTGAGTTCTTTCAATAGGATGGAGCCACTATACAATGTGGCTAATTCAGAAAGTTTGCATTTAAAAAGTATTAAGGAACGTTATAAAACTAACTTTAAGTGTGCGACCATCTCTATGGAGAATTTCATTCTGTTCTGCAGAGGTACATCTCACTCAAGAGCAGCTCTTCTTTAGGATGCCGTTCCACCATAGCCAGGAAAAAGGACATACACAGCCGAGATGCAGCACTTCCAAAGAGCACAGCTTGCATTGCTGCTGTAAAGACAGGAGAGGAGCTCAATCCGTGTGGCCCTTCTGCCCAGTGCCCTCTGCCCGTTAGAACAGCCCAGCTCAGAGGGAGGACATTGCCTGGTTCCCTCCGTGCAGCCCACGGGTCCTCTGAAGCACTGATAGGTGCAGAGCTCTGTGTGCACCCACATGAATGCAGGGGATGCAAACACTTCAAAGCCGCAATTTGATTATTTTCTGTCTATTAGTTACATTTCAAAGCCAAATTATTTTTCAGTGAAAAATCCTATTGTCATTTAAATGGTGTTCATTTTAAAACATCAAATAAAGTTCAAAAAATTTTGTGTTTGAAACACTGAAATCAAGTATTTCACTGCAGTTGACATGTTTCATTTCAGTGTTTGTAATGGAACTTTAGATCTTTAATTTCCAAAGAGCTTGTCCAAATAAAGTCATTAGTGCCCGTACGCAACAAAAATAAAAGCACGACTTTGAAAGATTAACATTATGACAACATTTCAATTACACGAAAGCAAAATATTTTTATTCACTCTAGAAGACCCTAAAATGTGTTACAGATTTCAATTTACTTTAATTCAGATTTGAAGGAGGAAAAGCATTTTGTTGAAATGGAATGCACAGGCCCTGCACGGACACTTGGGAACGACCACAGGCAGCTGGGCCAGAGACAGCAGTGCCCCACAATCCCATTCCTGCGGTGCTGCCGGGTCCCATGGGTGCTGTTCTCCAGATGGAACCTGCAGGTCAGCTCCTGGGGCAGGCGGATGGAGCAGCACGATTCCCTCATGGTCCATGTGCAGGTGCCCCTTGCCACAAGGACAGAGTTGCACGTACAAGGGTAGGGAGCTGGAACTGCAGCTGGAATTGCAGCACTTGCTGCTTGGAACAACAGTTTGCTGCTGGAATTAACAGAGGGTGAAAAAGTTCGGGGTGAATGAAGTCCTGCCCTAAATCTGTGAGTGCTGATCCAAAAGCAAAGCCCTCCTCCCTGCGGGTCGCTGCCTGCTCTGCGCTCTCCCCACTCCCGATGTGCCGGGCAGCGTTAACTCAGCAAGCGGCTCCCTGCGCAGAGCTCTGCATTGCAGTCTGCAAACTTAATTTAAACAAGTGTTTCCAAGAAATTTCGTAGCAGGAAGGGACGTTCCTCCGACTAAAGTGATTACATTGGCAAAGTCTGAAATCAATTAAGTGTTGCTTTGGGTCTTTATTGACCCAATCCACCATAAATCCGGGCCATTATGCAGGCAAATGTTGCGCAGCGAGGAGGTGGGAATGGCCAATAGTGCCCAATATCACTGCTCAGATGAGGGCTAAGCTGAGCACTTGAAGAGGAGCCCCGTGTCAGCCTCAGGAGATGCAGCTGGCAGCAGAGCAGTGCCAGCACAGCGCACGTGCCGTCCTAGCACAGAAGGTATTTGCAGCAATGAGTTAATTCAGCAATCTGACAAACACAGCGTGCCTCCCTCTCGGTCTTCAAAATCTCACAGCTCCTCAAATGATCAAAATTTATCTTGAAATATTGTCTGATATCTCTAAATAGGGGTCACTTGTATAAGCTCCTACAGGGTTTGGTCTGTGGCCTTTGCTGCTGCAATGACTTGTGAGGTTGGTTGATGAAGATTGGTGGTAACGTTTCCATTGGGAGTTGGTTTATGAGGAACTGAATCTTCTACAAGAAACAATACGCTGTGTATTCATCTGAAATCCTTCTAAAACGTACTTCTGTTTGAAAAGAAACCAATGATTTCTCCAGTTGTTTTCTGTTACTTTTTCTAGGGGAAATGCTGATAATTATACTTTCTTTTTTCAGTCACGCAACCCCCACAAGAGGAACGTGCTCTTTTAAAATGTATGCCGTGTTCCTGTTAAATACACCTTAGGAATGCTGTGCACATGGAAACATTCCTCTGCACTGATCTAAGTCACTGTATGATAAGGATGGAAAGGGAAGAGCCTCCTGAGCACCAGAGGTGGCTGTGCACCCAATGCAGTGACGGAGCACTGCTTGCGTTGCTCCCGGCAGAATTACCCAGCAGAGTCAGGCTGGGGCTGGAAATTGATCCCCAGCTCTCCACTGCGGCATTCGTGCCATTATGTAGCTTCCTAACTTAATTAATGGCTTGAACTTTGAGTTCTCAGAACCTCATTGATTTGGAGCAAATGCACTCTATCAGTTTACAGAATACAAATCACACCTGGCAACAGTTTTTATTAGATGTCTGCAGCCTGGAAGCCTACCTCATGCCATGCCAGAAATGGGAGCAGTATGCACTTGTCTGAGCTGGGGAGAAGGAATAGAGAAATTTGGCCAGCAGAGCTGGAGGTTGACCTCTGTTATAGACCTGCTAGTTGGGCAGGTTGCGGTGCCCTGTAGTGAGCGGGTTTGGAGGGACATCAGCAGTGTGGGCCTCCTTGCCACCAGTATTTCATAGCATGACTTCTGTTCCAGCTGCTTTGAAAATAGTAATTGTTATCCAAAACACACAAAGGAAGATCGTGTCCTGAAAAATACTTCAGAAAATGACATCTGTCTGAGCTGTCAGAAAGCCTGAAATAAAGATGTATAGCCTGTACCTACTCATCTCAGCATATGTATGTGGCACCTGGCAGGCCTGGAGAGATGGGAGTCCACCAACGCTGGCACAGGCTGCGGAGCCAGTCACATTTCAGAAACAATGATAGAATCATGGAGTCACTGAGATGAAAGGGGCCTTTGAAGGCCAACTGGTCCCACTCCCCGCAATGAACAGGGGCACCCCCAGCTCCACCAGGTGCTCAGGGCCCCATCCCCTAACCTTGTGTGTCTTCAGGGATGGGGCGCCACCGCCTGTCTG
>PPHD01010650.1:0-13082 GCA_002909625.1 Bambusicola thoracicus
TTTCTTTTCTTTTCTTTTCTTTTCTTTTCCTTCTACCTGTTTCTAGTATCTTCACATCTTGAATTTGACTCCCTCTGGTATCATCACAGTTTGAAGTGACTCAATGAGAAAGTTGAAAAGGCATACCAAAGAGGGAAGTTCTAAATTATTTTTCTTTAGTATTTTCAGATTGGACATGCTAGTTAGTAGGAAGGGTCATCACAGTGTAGCAGCCATTGCCATCTGTTTTCAGACAGACACTGTATTTCAGACTCTTCTGTTCTTTAGGAAAGAGATGGAATTTTCTGCTCCTTCTGCTTCATAGAAGAAAGCAGAGATTCCTGTGGATTTCTTTTTGAGAGGAGAACAAAACAAAAAACAAGCAAACAAACAAAACTCCCCAAACATCCCAGCTTCAGAAGAAAAGCTCCTCTTGATTTTGTACTTCTTTTATTAGATTTAACCTATCTCATCTGTTGTGATGTTGTGTGAGCATAGAATGATTATGAGCATTAACTTTGTCTTTACACAGATATTCTGTTACAAAAACATGATTAATTACAACTTTTTCATGCATTTTATTATAATTTCCAATAGCTTTGTAAAGTCCTTTAATCTACCTATTAATTAGGAAAATTAAAGAAGTAGAAAGACTGGAAAATTTACAACTGAAGGATACACAGAACTTTCAAAAAAAGATTTAATTTGAAATTCAAATGAGACGGTGAGTTAATAACAGAACATTTTGGGGAGGAATACTTCTGTAGGAAAATCAACCAGCGTTTTAAAATTAACATTCAGAAAGCCTTCCCATTGTGCCTGTATTTTCATCTTGGGCTTTGTATTCTAATGTCAGTGAAATCCAGAATCACAATTCATTCCTACAAACTGGAAGGCAAACTTGAAATTTACTCAGTTGCTAATAGAAAACCTATTCCTTTCACATTTGAGTTTGTCCTTCTTTCTAATCTGCTAATATAGGAGGATTATTTCATTAAATTTAACAGAAAGTGCTCTGCTATGTATACAGATTATTTATGCAAGAACATATGATTTAATATTTAGAAAATTCTTGTTGGTACCTTTTTTCTATGTCATGGTTTTGTAATTTTGCTACTGGTATTCCACATCATAACATCACGTACAGCACTTGTAATTAAAGGGTTAATACTCCAGTTCCATGGATTGGCAACCTTCCAGATACCTGCTTCTCAAAATAGAAGAAGAACTACATATCCCAGAGGACCTCACGGTCCGAGAAGGAAGATACGTCACGGAAATCACGGGATCTGGCTGTCTCTTTCTCACTGCCAGGCAGAGGGATAAGCAAGGAACAATAGTAAGACTACATTGTGTATTGCCTTGTGGTATTACCTCCATGACCATGGACAAGACATGAGGAAGTGACACGACCAAGCTACTCCTGTACTACGAGCACGTGTGAGAGAATTACAGAATAGATCAATCACCAGTGTAGTTGCTCCAGTTACCACAGGTAATGAATAGAGGGGCATTGCCCTAGCTGGGGGAGGGAAGGCATAATAGTTTATTTGACTGTGTGGATTCGATGGCCTGGCACATCAGAACCACAGAAATTTAAGGCACTGGTGGATAGCAGTGCTCAGTGCACTCAAATGCCCTTGAGTCATGAAGGGACAGAATTGATCCATATTTCAGGAGTGACTGTGGGTTCTCAAGAATTGACTGTGTTGGAGGCTGAAATAAGCCTCACTGGTAAAGACTGGCAAAAACATCCTATTGTGACTGACCCAGGGGCTCCATGCATACTTGGTATCGATTACCTCAAAAGGGGGCATTTTGAAAATCCTAAGGGGTATCAATGGGGCATTGGAATAGCTTCTGTAGATACCAACAACATTAAGCAGCTGTCTGTTTTGCCTGGCCTGTCAGAAGATCCATCTGTTGTGGGGCTGCTGCGAGTAAAAGAGCAGCAGGTACTGATTGCCACAAAAATGGTGCAAAGAAGGGAGTACCGCAACAACAGGGATTCCTTGTTCCCCATTCATAAGTTGATTCATCAGCTAGAGTCAGGGAGTGATCACCAGAACCCACTCAGCTTTTAACAACCCTATATGGCCAGCGCATAAAGCCAGTGGAGAATGCAGGCTGATGGTAGATTACCATGGCCTGAATGAAGTCACACCCCCACTGAGTGCTGCAGTGCCAGACATGTTAAAACTCCAGTATGAACTGGAGTCAAAAGCAGCCAAGTGGTATGCCACTACTGACACTGCTAATGCCTTCTTTTCCACTCCTATGAGAATGCAGACCACAATTTGCCTTCACTTGGAGGGGTGTTCAGTATACCTGGAGTCGTTTCCCCCAGGGGTGGAAACACAGCCCAACCATTTGCCATGGGTTGATCCAAACTGTATTGGAACAACACCTGCAATACATTGATGATATTGTTGTGTGGAGCGATACAGCAGAGGAAGCTTTTGAGAAAAGAGAGCAAATAATCCAAATTCTTCTGCAAGCTGGTTGTGCTATTAAGTGAAGCAAAGTGAAAGGACCTGCCCAGGAGATTCAGTTCCCAGGTATAAAGTGGCAGGATGGGCGCCGTCATATCCCAGTAGATGTGATCAACAAAATCACTGCCATGTCTCTGCCCACTGATAAGAAAGAGATGCAATCATTTCTGGGCGTAATGGGCTTTTGGAGAATGCATGTTACAAACTACAGATTCATTGTAAGCCCCCTTTATCAGGTGTCACAGAAGAAGAATGATTTTACGTGGGGTCCTGAACAACAGCAGGCTTTTGAGAAGATTAAACAGGAAATAATCCGTGCTGCAGCCCTGGGGTCAATACGGACAGGACAGGATGTAAAGAACATCCTCTGCACTGCTGCTGGAGAGAAAAGTCACACCTGGAGTTGTGGGAAAGAGCCTCAGGAGAGACCTGAGGCCAACCTCTGGGATTTTGGAGTCAAGCGTACAAGGGGTCTGAAGAATCATAGAATCATAGAATCACAAGGTTTAAAAGTACCTGCAAGATCATCTAGTCCAACCGCCTTCCCATTCCCATTGGTACCACAAGCTACCAAACCATATCTCGTAGCTCCTCATCCAGATGCCTCTTGAACACTGCCAGGGACGGCGACTCCACCACCTCCCTGGGCAGGCCATTCCAGTGCCTGACCACACTCTGAGAGAAAAAGGTTCTCCTAATGTCTAACCTAAACCTCCTCTGGTACAACTTGTGGCCATTTCCTGAATGCTGCATTCCAACACAGAAGGAGATCTTAGCTGTGTATGAGGGGGCTCGGGCTGCTTCCGAAGTAGTTGGTACTGAAATGCAGCTCCTTCTAGCACCCTGACTGCCAGTGTTGAACTGAATGTTCAGAGGAAAGGTTTCCTCAACCCATCATGCTACTGATGCCACTTGGAGCAAGTGGATTGTGCTGATTACGCAGCGGGCTCGGATGGGGAACCTCAGTCGTCTAGGAATCTTAAGAGGTGATCATGGACTGGCCTGAAGGTAAGAAGTTTGGAACATCACCAGGAGGAGAGGTATTGTGAGCTAAAGAGGCCCCACCATACAGGGAACAACCAGAAAATGAAAAGAAATATGCCTTGTTCATGGATGGATCGTGTCGTATTGTGGGGAAGCATTGCAGATGGAAAGCTGTTGTGTGGAGCCCCATACGACAAGTGGAAGGAAAAGGAGAATCAAACCAATTTGCAGAGTTAAAGGCTGTCTAACTGGCCTTAAATGTTGCTAAATGGGAGAGGTGGCCAATGCTTTATACTGACTCATGGACGGTGGCAAATGCCTTATGGGGCTGGTTACAGCAGTGGGACCAAAATAACTGGCAGTGGAGGGGTAAACCCATTTGGGCTAATGAACTGTGGAAAGACAGTCCTGCCCAAAGAATATGGTTGTAAAGGTGCACCATGTAGATGCTCCTGTGCCCAAGAGTCAGGCTACTGAAGAACAGCAAAATAACCATCAGGTAGACCGAGCTGCCAGAATTGAGGTGGTTCAGATAGACTTGGACTGGCAGAACAAGGGTGAATTATTTCTAGCTCAGTTGGCCTATGAGACCTCGGGCCATCAAGGAAGGGATGCAACATATAAGTGGGCTAGAGAACAAGGAGTGGGTATGCTTCCAAGCCATAAGCCTTCATTCAAGTAGGGCTTTCAGTTTCAGAAACTTTCTCATTTTATTTGATTTATTAGCCTCAATTTCAATTAGATTGTATTATATTGTGTTATCTTGCATTCCAATATCATAGTTAGTAAAATAAGTTTTCCTCCTTAGATTGTTGCCACTGCTCCATTCTTTTTTCTTTCCCCTCTCCATGCCCAACTCCTTTTCCCCTACCCCTTTCTCTTTTCCCTTCCCATTTCTGGGAGCCAGAGGGCCCACGGGCCTACTGCCCCCCTGTCACGGGCATAGATGGATCTAGCTTGATCTAGATAACTCCGTGATATTATAACATTTTAATATTTTACAAATTATGGTTATTTTTAGTTGATTCTTACTTGTTTGAGCCTTAATGTTAGCAGGGCCTTCAATATACTTTGCAGTACTCTTCAATACTTATACTGAATAAGTGCCTTTGATGAAGTATAATGAATTCTCCTGCTGAGTATAAAACTGATTTAGGGACTTTAATTATTGATTTTATAGCATATAATTCAATGTGATATACTTAAAAGTTATTTAGCGAAATGATATTGACTGGGGATTCTGAAACAAATGATGAAATACTGTGCAGACTTAAAAAGAAAATCAACCTGGGTTGAATTGTTCTCTTAAAAAAATAAAAAAATTAAAACATCAGAATTATTTGCAAGCAATTTACAAGCTAAACATGACTTAAAAAAAAAAAAAATGTAGGTCCAGTATTCATAATTTGTACTATGTGTTTTATTGATTTAACTATAAAATTAGAACTTATATTTCAGTTTAAAAACTGAATGGAAAAGGTTACAATTTCCAGTATATTAAGCTTTTAAGATTTTGAACTGTGCTTCAAAAACAGAAACGCTATTGCTGCATTGAATAGACTGAAAATGTGGATAAGTCCAGGAATAGTGGTGAAAACTTGAATATGCTATTCACATGTGATAACATGTGCAGAAGTTTAAATAAAATACTCTGGTTTTACATACAAACTTGTCTGAAATCGAAGTCATTATCTTTTGTAAGAATTTTTTTCAAAACTGCACAGGAACAGAAGACATTACTGAATTGAGGGGAAGAAAAATATTTTTGGAAATGCAGGTGATTGTGGCTAAATGCTACCAGTCACAAACCAGTCCCTCTTTTCAGGACAAAGTAAGTACATACATGTCAATGCAGATGAAGGTTCACAGTAATATAAAACTTGAATTTGATGCATCACATTGAAAAACTTTGTTGTGTTTTTTAAATATTTTCCATTATAGATTAACATCCATAAAATGCACTGTTACTATGGTTACTTCCTCCAGCTGCTTATTTAATAACTAAGTAGTCTGTTTATATCTCATAGCCCTTGTTCCGATTCCCTTTAACAGCCCTCCAAAATTCTTAATAATTTTTTTGCAGTGGGAGAGAGGGCTGGTGTAGGTCTTTCTGCAACAGAAACAGATCCAGTGTGAAAGCCATAGCCTAAGGTCAATCAGTTTTAGAACACCTCTGGACAGGTCATTGCTGTAAATATACCTTGCTTTCTTTCATGCTCTCCTTGAATAAAAGAGTTTGCTCAACCTTGCCAATGTTTTTCTTCCATTTTGCAAGCTGTTTAATGGTTGCTCATGTTGCAAACTCCCAGTAGTTAAAATAATAACTTCAGTTTTAGCAATTACTTGATAGACAGATGAGAATTTGTAGCAATGCATCAGCATATAGGTCTCCAAAGGAGTTTAATAAATACACCTTTACTGATTACTAAGTCAATTTAACGATACTGAATGGGAAAGAGAAACAGTCCCTAATGCGCACCCAGTTACTATTTGTGAAAATACCAGTGTGCACAATTTAATTTGAAATCCTTTTTTTCTTCCCCTTCTTGGATACAGATTTGATAGTAAAACCCATCTCTTCACAGCCTCTGAACTTGAGGAACCATTGGCAATCTGCTAGCATGGCAATTAGCAGAGGACCAAAATCAGTGGGTAACAAGAAACAGTTACTTGTAGGGGAAGTTATCTTTTAGGCCATTTCTAGAAAAATCTTCTACACATTTTTAATGTAACTCCACATGGGACTGCAATGCTGCAGTATCATTTCAGAAAGTTGATTTGGCTTGTAAGAAATCAAGGCTATGACCCATGTGTGTGCGAACTTTTGAGTCAGGGTCTGAACCAGTGATTGATCACCTGAGGAAAGAGCTGAGTCAGTCATGGGAACACAGGTGGAGGCAATTCACCTGTGTCACTGAAAGGGATGGAGCCTGGCTCCACCTCTTCTAGACCCCGCTAAGGGCTGACTGCCACTGGAGATTCCTGCTTTTTGGAATTTTTCCCTGCAAGCCTTGATCCTTGGATATGGATCAGCATTTCTTCGACTGTCTCTTTTCCACCATGATAGTCTTTCCAACACCTGTAAAGTATCATTCTAACTGTGCTACTCTTCCAACTGTACATTTGTTGACTGTACACCCATGATAACATTCCATCATGAGCAGACTAGAAGTGAAATATTAATATTATTACTGTCCAGCACCAAGGTCAAAATAGAACATTAGAAATGTGATAGGGTTTTTTTTGTTTGTTTGTTTGTTTTTTCAGCTGTGTATTTGATTTCTTTTAGATGAAATCTGAGATTCAGAAATATTCACACCTTCCATTTTTCTGCATGACTTGAGTTTCTGTATGTTCACAGACAAAAGCTTTGAAGGCCTGACACTTTTACTTATGCAGTTACTTTAAAATTGTCTAATAAAGTTGAGTGGAACTACTAGCAAAGAGGACAGCTTGTTCATTTATTTGTAACAAAATTATTTTGCTTCAAAATTGGATATATTGCACATTTCTCTGATAGTTTACTGTTTACTCTAACAAATGTCTGTTTTTTTCCCATTTCATCTTCTATTTTGAAAATGTACTAAAATGTTTTCTGAAATTAACATCTCATTAGAACCTTGGCAGGTAAAAAAGTAAAGTGTTGCTACAGTTCTTTTCTAATAGCATAATGCAAAGAATTGCTATAGGTCAGGAAAAAAAAAAAAAAAGGCTAGTTTAATCCATTGGTATTATGATTTTGAAGCAGCAGATTTTGAAATGTTCTAATTATCTTGCCCATATGTTTAAATGTTCCCTGGCTTAAGGCCAGAACAGAATGCATTGCAGCTGAAGAACTGCTACATAGAATGAACTGAATATTCTTCAAATTAAACCTGAGCCCCTGATAGTGACAATTTAAATTCCATTTCTGTCAACTGACAGCCCATCAAAATTTATTTATAAGTAGAGTCTGTCTGCCTCTGTGTGGAACTCAAATACATAGGGAAATAAAAATAATAATAATAATAAAAAACTTGAGTTTCAGCTACCACTTGAGAAGTCAAAATAAAGTCTAGAAAGTTCTGCTGTTCCAAGCATCAGGAGTTTCCCCATACTACCACTAATACACAGATCTATCTGTAGCTATTGATCAGTTCAAACAGCAGAAAAATACAGGCAAAGACCTACTTGATAGAGGATCTTTGTTACATACAGGGAGGAAACATGCTTGTATGTAAGTCTGCAAAAACATAAAATCACACATAGAATATAAGGACATGGTCTCAAGTTGCAGCAAGGGAAGGTTTAGGTTGGACATTAGGTAGAATGTCTTCACAGAGAGGGTGATCAAACTGCTCAAAGAAGTGGTGGAGTCCCTTAGTTATTTAAAAGACACGGCACTAAGGGATATATTTTAATGTTGGGGCTTAGTAGGTCTGGTTAATGGTTTGACTTGGTGACCTTGAAATTCTAAATTATTCTGTGAATATTTTAGAGAGAGTATATTGTTTAATCAAACTTATAGACATTGAATTACCACTCAGTTATGATGTCTAATGTTCTATACTTGTAAAGAAACAAAACAAAACAACAAAACCCCTTTTTCCAACTATGTCTTTTGTGTTATAGTTCTATTATTACAATATAAGTCAATTTTATTAAAACGCAAATAAGATTTTCTTAGGAAACAACACAATATAAAGTTTAAGTCAGTAGCAGTGTTACTTCTTTTCTTTGAAACTGTACTAACTAGACCTCATGAGGATTCAAATCTTTTAGATCATGTTACTTGTGCACTTTTTCTCTCCAGTAATACCTATTACTGCAAGAATGAGATTTCTAATTCAACAAACACTGTGTAAAAAGTGAACAATATTGTGCAACTTTGACCTTTTCAGTGTTCTTTGTTTTAATGGGTACTCATGTACTCTGCTTCAACAGCTCTTGCAAACTGAGGATAAAAGGGAAGATGGTCAGTCAACCAACATATTTTGCATTTGAAAAGTTAGAGAGCACATGAAATACCCCTTCATTTATGGGACATTCATGTTCTAGATACTCATTTTAAAGAAAACAGGCAATTGTACAAACTCTTGCCAAAAAAGCTGTTCACTTTTTTTGTTGGAAAATCTTCCTTGCAAAAAATTTGCAAATTAAAGCATGGTTACTTGTGTAAGACATATTCATTATGATGAAAATATTAATGCAATGCATTTGTTTGAAGAAGAAATACATACAGAGATGCAGATGAAAAAAAAATGGTTTGAAAACATGAAGTCCATCCCAGAAGCCTGATATCATAGTGGTTGAGAAAGTCTTTTTAAGAGTGGCCTTGCTGTCAGCTTGAGGCACTATTGAAACTTACCTGGTACTTATGGCATTAATCTGTTACTATGATATCAGGAAGAACATTTTTTTCCTCTGTATTCCATCTATTTTTTTAAATTAAGAGATTAGTATCAGAACAAACATTTCTTTTGAGAATTAGATTCACTTCATCCTAAGATAGACATTTAAAATAAATCAGAACAATTATTTGAAAGTGACAGGTTTTATTCATCGACTGAAAAGGTAGCTTCAATGATTAGCTTGGACACAGATGTCAGCATTCCAGACATTAAAATTAGACAGATTGGGTCTTAATTTTTAACGTGAAAGTTTTGAAAATTAGAACATAGGTCAACAAACCTAGCTATATTTCCATTCATGCACTTCACCACAGGGGAAAACAAAACAAAACAAAACAAAAAAAAGATTATGTTTGTCTTTCCCATTCCTTTCTCTGGAGGTGTGTTTCAGAACCTCACTATTCCAGCAGATATAATGGTTTCTTCTTGTGTTTAGTCTAGTGATTTTTCTTCATCATTTTTTTCCCCCAGTAAATTATTGTGTTAGTACTGTCTTTGTTTTCCCAGGATTAAACTTGGACACATGAAAAACCTTCATGCAGGGTGTCTCGTCCCTCTCAGTGGGTTTTTTGGGAGATGAATCTATCTCCTGAGCCACCTAGAATCACTCCTCTAGTCAACAGGGGTTGCTACTGCAATGGAGTCATCCAAGACTCAGAGGAATAACACACATCAATTTATTGAGAGCTTTCTTAACAACTAATAACAGCTACTTGGAGGTAAAATTGGCCAACTGGCTAATTGTAATTAATAAGCTTTACAGGTAAGACAAATTTAGGCAACAGCTACTACAAAGAATAGAAGAATAAAAGAAGATAAAGAAGGAAGATAGAAAATGGGGAGACACATACTGGCAGATACACAAACACAGCAAAGCAAAGCAGTTTACCAATCCTCAGCCCAGTGATGTCTTGGTGTCAGGTGCTGATACCTGCAGTTGCTTCAAACAGACATAGTGATGTCCATATGCTCAGAAAAAGATGGAAGATGAGGGGAAAAAAATGGGAAAAACAAACAAACAACCAACAACAACAAAAAACCATGTTATATTTGGTCTTACTTGCAATGTAAGTATTCCACAGATTTGTGGAAAATAAATAATAAACTTTCACAGCATAAAAAGAACATATTTTACAATTGTGCTGTAATGCATGAGTTCCTTGGACTAAAACCATGCTGGAGTGCTACTCTTTCAATAGAATTTTTAAGGTCAACTATCTGTTTTATTCTATTCCATGTAGAAATCCAACTTTCTTGTTTCCCTCCTTTATCTTAATGTGATTGTAGCACAGATCGAAGCTCTCAAAAGATCAGTACAGTTCCCTGAAAAAAAAAAAAAAGAAAGAAATGGAAAGAATCATCTGCCCTACTCCCCATTTTTCTACAGAAATTCATTGGCAATTACAAATATCATAGGTTCTTTGAGTTAGGCCTCATGGTTGGGTTTGATATAAGAATTTACCTCTGTTTTTCTCACTATAATACTTTATGTCAAAGCAGCTCACAGATGGTAAAGTAATGCTTTTATATTCCTGTAGCGTCAACTTTGTGCCAAAATTGACCTTAAGAAAAGTTACAGGCCTATATTTGAAACTTATCAGAAATAAATTTATTTGCCAGCTCCATTAAGTTCTTTAAATAACGTCCATAATTAAAGTGAAAGACACATACTTTCAGACTTCCAGTTGTTTCTCCCTCTGTGAGTCAATGAGTACAATATAGATTTGTGCTGGTCAGAATTACTGTATCAGAGATGGTTATGTATCTATTGACTTTATGTCTAAATGGAAGAACTGAGTGTTATTATACTTATTAAGGTATGGTGGGAGAAATGAAAGCAAAGTGACTAGTCTTTCAGGGGTCTTGCACCCGTGTTACCTCACATCTTTCCAAAGTATATCCTTAGAATCTAAAGTGTCTCTCAAGTGGATTGTAACTCTTAGAGGCAGCCTTCACAAAGTACGTTCAGGAACTGAGTGGAAGAGGGACATTACACTTACATATACTCATCATCTGTGCTTTGTCCTCAACATTTCTGCTTTAGATATCTAGTTTATATATACATATAGTCACTTCAGAAACTGGAGTATATATGTAATTCATGCTTACTGCTACAAACATAATGAGGAAAAGTATGTCTTATTCTTCTTAAACATCAATCTACTATTTACTTTTAACTGATTTAGCAAATATTTTTAATTACTAAATTAAAAAAAAAAAAAGTTTTTAAGGCACAACAGTGTTTTGTGTGCTCATCTATTGAATGGTATCTGGACTCAGCATTTGAGACCCTGTCTAAATTTGTACCTACTGACTCTGAAAGCTCAGAGAAGGTGTTTTAGGTAGTAGTAGCATTGACTAACAGTACAATGGCATCAAAATGATTAATGCTATTGCTATTATTCTGCATGCTTTTCTCTGGGCTGGAGATTAGCCAGTTTTGTCTTCTACAAGTATAGCAGAGCTTCATGAGTAACAAGCTTAGCAATGCCATTAAAGGCAAGAAGAGATTTATGTGTGCATGGGTGCGTGTGTTGCATGAATACCTGAAAGGAAATAGTGCAATCGCAGTCTATTTTTAGATATAAGAAATGTAGTGACACATTTAGTTTAGCAAAACGATTAAGGGCATTTAATTCATTCATTTACTTCTGGAATTTTATGGCAAAAGCAATCATATAATGCTTTTCATTCCACAGATAGATAAGTGATTTTTTTTTCTTCACATTTAAATAGAAAATGTGTAACTTGAATTCAATCATGAATATTTCCACAATGTCTCTAACATGAGTTTATTTGACAATGATATCTTTCATGTAACTCGGCATATGCTGATATACGTTTATGATGAGGAATAATATTTTTATCATTATTCATAATGTCAAGTACATTTGCTTACTGCTTCATTTAACAACAGTGTTGAAAAATAACCTAAAAGTTATTAAACTTACTTTTTATCTTGATTGCTCTCTAGTAAATGGGTTTATGTTAATGACAGCACATCAGACTAAGTCCTCTGAACTTCTTCATGTCTGTCTCTTTTTCTGAGTCAAAATTTCTCAGACAAATAGATGGCAACAGTACATAATTTAGAAATTATTCTTTTTTTTCCAGTCAAATTTATATAGAAATATTACTGCAGCAAAACTATGTTTAATGGAAATAAAAATTGCATTTCTTGAAATTGCCTTACTGTAGGTCGCTTACAAGTATTCCAGCAAATTATGTAATAGGATACTTAACATGGATGAGTAACATAGTTCTCAGATTTCATCAAATTTGTAAGCATAAAAGCAATTCAAATACAGAACCCTATTAGAGGTTGTAATGTGAACTGTGAGCCAGTAGCTTCCTTGAGCCAGGAATGTGGCTTGAACAGGTAGGGCCTGTCCCAGTGCCCCACCAGGAGCAAGGCAGTGGTTCCGGGCTGAGGACAGGCTGTGGGTCCAAAAGTGGGTCCAGATGGGCAGAAGCCATGTCTGGGCAGGGTAGGGCTGTGGGGAGCTGAAGCCTGGCCCTGGCACAACCTTGCTGGGATAGGGGCCGATAGCCTCAGAGTTGATATGCAGGCCTGGGCCTGACCATGGACAGGGAGGATTGATGGTGCTCTGACAGAGTGGGCGTATAGATTGCTAAATCCCAGTTTAAGAAAAGAAGCTTGTCAGTGCACTGCTGACAGAAAACATAGGACTAGAAAGTGAGAGTCATAAAGGCTCTTAAGCCCTGCCATCCTTCTATTTCCTTCTTTCTTTATCAATCTATCTGGCTTCTCATTCGTGTCATGTTAGGTCCTGAAGCAGGATTTTACAGCTTCTCCTGTTCTCCATATGGGAGAGTGAGTACTACAATGAACAAAGCCATCAGTTGCAACAGAGTCAACAAAGTTAGTTGGTAAGAGTCATCTGAAGTAAATTTGTCTATCCTTTGGCATAACAAACTTTAATTACCCATTTCATGCTCATATGGAGCTCAACAAAGAATAAGAGGCTAGAAAATGCCCAGTCTTTCCAATGGCTACTACAGATTGCCTGTAACTGTATAAAAATCTGTTCGAAGTGCAAATATTTTCTTATTCCTATCATATGCACTCTTGGATTTCCAGTATTGGAGAATTATTTCATCTTATATAAACCAATAGTATTAACTTCGCTCTCCCATGCTTTTACGTTTTGTAGTGGACATATGAATTATACTTAGTTTTAAAAACAAAAGTACCTCAAAAATATTAATTTTCTGC
>PPHD01010651.1:1013-19468 GCA_002909625.1 Bambusicola thoracicus
CCATTGGGTGCTATTTTCTCACATATTTTACGACTAGAGCAAAATCCTCTTGGCTGCCTTCTCAATTTATCATTAGGCAGTAGGAGTTAACTTGTGATGGCTCAAAAACTACCAAGTCTGCCTTTCACCTTCATAAGGCCCTAAGGCTGCAGCTGTGGGGCACCTCCAGCTTATTTTTTCACGTACATCCAGTAACTTATTGATTAGCAAAGTAGCTGCTATTCCCTGTACCCCAGCGCTCTGGGGATAGCAATGAGGCTAGCATTTGCATTCACACCAGCTGCTGATCTACCAAATAGGACCTCAGGGTCTGGCACTGAGTGCTGTCCATCAGACGAGGGGGACAGAATCTGGTAGTTCAGGGTGAATGGCTATAGTTGTGCTTGTGTGGTTTGTGCTTATGAAAACCTCTGGAAGTCATGGAGTGATGCTTTGAGCCATGCCAACCTCCAGCAGCTGGGCTGGGAAGCCCTGGGAAAGCCCCACCACGCTGTGCTGTAGCAGGAGCTGGGTGTTATGGGTTGCACAGTGCTGTTGTCAGCTAAGGCTAAAACACTATTCAGAAAGTTGAGCTTTGGTCAAGTAACTTTTCTCTGCAGTGAATAGGCCCTTGGTGAAGGACAGAACAAGCTTTCATTAAAACATTCTTGGCCTATTGACAGTAAATGTGAACTTGTTTTGCTTGCTGAAGTAAATATTGCATCTGCTGCGTACACTGGCTCATACAACACATAATAGGAGCCCTTATTCTGCAGCTCCCAAGTCCGGGCAGAGTTTTGTTGTCACTCTGGACTTTTGCTGGAATGACAAGTTAGCCAAGCAAAACCTCACAGCCTGACAGAAAACAAAAGGGAATCAATGCAGCTGCTTAATAAACATGCTCTGTGCCCCAGGGCATTGGTGGCAGCATGACCCAAATTCCAGAAAAATGGATAAATGCTCATTTAACTCCATTCATCACCAGAAAATTGCTCAAGCAATTGCTTCCTTGATTTGGGAGAAAGGAGCAGCAGCTTATTTCAGTGTGAGGACACCATAAAGGTAGATAGTGTAGATCATTTGCATCTGCAGATGACTTTGACTCATTCCGCACTGTAGGTGGACAGATGAGTCTGCATCCTCTGCATCTTCACCAGCATTACAGCTGTCATATGTTCTGTAACAAGTAATGCTGTTTCCATTAAAATAAATGAAGTAGATATTGTGCAGGACAGAGCCCTTTGTATTCCTGTGTTCAGCTTTAGTTTAATGTTTCTATGTCTACCTCCATAGTTACAGCCTTAGCCTTCTGCCATGGGATAATGGAGGAGCTACAGTTTGAGGGAGGACTCTCCTCCTGTTTCGACGCACAGTACTGACTGGCTCCTACACAACAGGTTGGGCAGAGGACAGCTGGTCATCTTCCTTTATTTGATAGAAAGGTTAAGAGACGCTGGAGTATGAATACATCGCTTCATGCTTGTGAAAAATCAGTGACTACATTCTAGTTTATTGACTGCAGTCAAGTTTTATTATGCCTCAAATAATTAAATACTGCAACAGTGACATTAAAAATACAGGCCAATTTACCAAAATAATCGTATTCTGCAGATTATGTACATATTATACATTTTACAGCATCATGTAAACTTTTTTTATACATAAGGTAACTCTGATTGGTGTGGTAACTAAAAACCCAAAGTACTTGCTGACAAAAATATTCCTATGAAACATAAGCACTGTGTCTGAGATATTCAGGAAAATTACCGAGAATGGAAACCAACTATAAAACTTAATGTAATTGAGTTAGTAGAAAAGTGAATTAAATTACATTCATATCAAAAGTTAAACTAAAACCGTTGCTATGCATCGTTATTTAAAAAGGGAAAAATCCCAAACCCTCTCCTTTTATATATTAACACACACTTCCTAAGGGGAGCTACTGCATGCCTCATTTCCAGCAATGGGGCATGGCCTAGGAAATCCAGATTCCCACTCTCCTTAAAAACATATATTAAATAACTATGGTCTGTACCAATACAAATATTGTATATATTCATGCACTGTGATTATGTTCATAGTAGCTTACACCAAGGCACAATTTTTGCGTCATTCCCCACCCCTTTTCCATTACATCCAGGCATGCAGTGCTAGAGATGCTTGCTGTTCCAAAACCTTCTGTGAGATTTGTCTCCCATGTGATTTTCACACTAGAGGACACAGAAGTTTTTCCAGCTTAGATTTAAAAATAAATAAGTTAAAAGAAGGTAAAGGCTTTAGTTTGGCATCTGGCACCAAATCGCACCAACTCATTTTAAACACCTTAACCCTCTCTCCAGTCTCCAGGGAGCATGTCATGAAGGTGATCTAATTACAGTTGGTAGGTCACACTTTAATATATTAGCTAGGATGATAAAATTGTTCCTTCTGTAAATCTTAATTCCTGTGACAGCTGTAGTGTTTTGATTTGTCATGAAGAATCATCAAGTCTAAATCAGTTCCTAGCTCGCATCTCAGCATAGCACCATTTACGTTATCTGCTATGTAGTGCATGTAATTGAAGTACCTAGGTATGCTCATTAAAATAAATGCATAATTTAGCTGTATATAAACAGCTGCCAAAATAACAGCTGTTAACCTGGCTGTATTTTGAAGGCTTGTAAAACTTGCATATTTTATAACTGTCCTGCATCTGTAAGAGGCTTGGTCCCACAAATAGCTGGGCATGTGCTCATCTTCAAGGATTTGAAGTATCTCATGAGATTATAATGAATGAAACTACCTATGGGCCTTCAGGAGCACTGCAGGTTGTGCCTCGGACAGGTAGCTGGCCAGC
The DNA here is from genome assembly GCA_002909625.1 of Bambusicola thoracicus. Classification (NCBI taxonomy): domain Eukaryota; kingdom Metazoa; phylum Chordata; class Aves; order Galliformes; family Phasianidae; genus Bambusicola; species Bambusicola thoracicus. Next base: position 3,829 of record PPHD01010651.1, read on the forward strand.
CATTAGTCATGCGAGTAGAGTCAAAGAAGACAGGGCTGGATTGACTAATGTTGACTGGGCTTAGGCACTAGATGTGTTCCCTCAGATGTTGAGCATATCTGAAATTAGACCAAGTGTTTGTCAGGCTTGGATAAAGTTGAAGTGTATTACAGATTGGCCTCTTAAAACATGCCCTGAAGGATGACAAATGAAACCTGTGTGATGTCTGCTTATGTACATATTTAATAGAAAAGAAATCCTAATCTAGAGTATCAAAATACTGTATTCTTATAAATGTAGGAGAGCATCTAATAGAAAAGTAAAAAGAGTAAAACGCAAATTTCTTTTGGGACTTAAATATCCCAAAAAAGTTTTTCTTAAAATTGGGAATGTGTGTGCTACCAAGAAGTGAGGACTACATCTCCCCTCGCCTCCGTGTTTTTGCTGCAGCAGCTCCACGTTCCTCCTCCTCCTCTTCCTCCTCATAATTTTCTTCATGAACTTCCTTCTGAGGGTTGTTCTCATCTTGCATTTCTTGCTCTTGATCTGTTTCCCCATTATTCTTTTCATCTCCCTGATTTATTAAAAAAGAAAAAAATAATCAGATTCCATCCAAGTGGCAGCTTCCTCAGAGTTTATGCTGTGGCAATGAGCTGAGGCTAAGGAAAAGAAAAAATGAATCAGCTAGAGGAGTTGTGCTGATAGCCAAGCATAAGAAAAGCTTTCCAAAGGTGTCCAAGCACTGACAGTGGATGCGGGGGTGGAAGGATGAGCAAAAGAAAGTTCAGACTGAGTGTGGAACTTCAAGGTCTATAATCTGAAGAAAGTTACAACAGTGATTATGCGATGTCACTGTGACATGATCACAGCTGTGTTAAGTGTTTAGGCCTGTCATGTCACCCACTGAGTTTATGGGTTTACACAGCACTTACATTTTCATCGTTTTCACCATATGGCTCTTCAGCGTTGCGTTCCAGTTCTCGTTTCTTCTCCTCAGTCAAATCTTCCTGAATCTGAAAAGCACAGAGATGTTCTGTACAGTTTAGTCATCTTTTTTTTTTTTTTAAAGTAGCCCGTGGCATAAGTGTGCACATCTTCACAGAACAAAGACTTTTTCAAAAGAGGAAAGGGCATGGACAGGTTAAAGGAAGGAAAGCACAAATCATGAATCTGCTCATAACCGCTCTTGGAAAACTTCAGAAGAGTAAACAGGGACTGGTAGCGAAGAACAATCTGTTTCACCCCTGCCCTTTCTTTCTGTCAGCACTTTCCCTCACTTCCATGTCCTTTCGTATTTAGGTGCAAATTACAAAGAAGTAAACTTGATTTTCTGTTGAAGAACTGTAAGCTTTTGTGCACATCTGCTTCAAATGGTGACCTACAAGTTGGCTATGATGCCTTCCCTAAGGCTTTTCAGCTCCCTCAGTGGAAAACTGCCACTTCAAATGGCTGGGAAGCATTTGCTACTCACTGCTGCCACCTACCCCTGCCACAAACATCAAGAATGCGAGTGCAACTTCCAGCAGTGCTCCCTCTCATGTTCTCCTGAACAGCAGCAGCAATAGCCAAATCACTTAGATTTTCTCTCTGTCTCTCTGACAACCTTCGCTGTAGCCGGTCAGTGCACTCAGCAGGTTCTCCAAGCAGGTGGTGAAAGCTGCTTGTGAACGTTTTGTTTGGAGTTAGGTATTGCTGCCAGCAGATGAGAAGCTATCAAACCCGGATCACTGAGGGATATTTTAAAAAGATTTGAACAGCAGCATGTAATATTTTAGTCAACCTAATACAGAAACTATTCCTGGTTACAGCATCTTACCTCATTCTTGATTACCCATTCAGTTGCTGCTTATAATTAATGCTTCCAGTAGGCACACTGGTTCTAGTCCTTTGTGAAACGTGCATCTACTTATTTCCTGTAGCCAAAGTAATTGCCAAATGCCAGCCATTCCCAGTTCCTAATCACTGGTTTAAGTACTGTATTTTGAACTGTTGAATTCTAAGTGCATACCAGCTAATCCCCATTAGTGAATAATGAATAGCCGTTTATATTGCTTTTTGTAAATCATTATGTATGAAGGAGAAAATAGCAATTGATTAGGTAAGTACTGAAGAACTGCAGAGCACAGTACAGGGTAGTGCATGTTAATGAGCGTGCCATTCAACATATGAAGGAAAAGTTCCCTTTTCCCTCCTTTTATTTCTGCAGTTCAGAGCAATGTGCTAACAGCTTCCCACCTATTTGATTCCACAAGCAGTAGGGACTAACTTGCAATGCTTAGGAGGAGCACAGATAAATCTAACTCGGTCTTAAACAGTAAATAATTGACCAAGAAAGCAGTTTGCCCAGAACAGCAACGTGTGATTAGAGGTGCAAAGTTAATGAGGTTTGCAGTGACCTTCAAAGGGCTTGAGGTTTGCAGGATTTTATCCTTGCATTGTGAATGGCTTGATCTTTTCAATTATTTCACAATTAATATTGTGCTATATGAAAGGCTAACAAATCACAGCACATAAGCAGGAATGACATTAAATGTGTCTGTGTCCATCAGTGCACAGCAGAGCAATGGCAAACACTAGCAAGGTTTCATGAAGTCAGAAACTACCGTTGGCAGTGTGCTTTGGGTTCATTTTGCAGTTATAAAAGATACCAGCCCTGAAAGTTAATGAATGTTTGCTATGCTATCTGATCCACATATGCCTTACATCTGTTGTCTTACCTCTTCCTCGCCCTCTTCCTGATACTGCTCATCCACATTATCTTCCTGCTGGTCAGGATTTCCTGCCATCTGCAGAAAGATTATGTGAAAATTCAGTTTTTGTGTATGTAGCCATTAATTTTAGAAAACAAAGGGTTAAAGATTCTTATTCTGGAACTAAAAACTTCATGCAAAGGCAAAGAAAAAAAATAACAGGATAAGAAGTTACAGAGCATTCATTAGTATTAATGATAGCCTAGCTATAGGATTTAGACTTGCCCTAAATTAAAAGATAGACAGCAGAATGATAATAATAAAAATCACTTCATAAAATTAAGCAGTACTTTCCATACTAATCGGGAATGAAATAGTCATGCCAATAAAGACCAATGTCATAAAAATACAGATTATCTCTGCCTAGAGGAGCTTACGGTTAGAATACAATTGAAAAGTGTGGCATTCACTGGAATGGCCACAGAGGTAAAGGGATGCCAATGTTTACAGTTGATTAAGTGCTGATGGCATGGAGACAACACAGCAAGGAAAAACAAACAAAACAAAAACATGGAGATTGTATGAACGGGGGCTCTAGCAGTGGTTTGTGTGAAGGTCAGGTCATTACAGAGGCCCCTAAGAATAAGACTACAGAACCTTGTTGGGCAAAGCTAGTGATGAAAGACATACTGGTCTATCACCAGGAGTAATTTCATACTTTCACCTACAGATGGTTTAAAATAGATCTTTACATTTAGAGTTAAGTGTTTTCTCATCAAGCAATGCTATGCTGCTCTTACAGAGTACCCACAGGTGCTTTCTTTCCCTTTACTGACCACTAGGTGCTCTTCCACTCCGGGATGCCCTTGTTTCTCACTGTTCTGCTTGTGCTTCTCATTTTCATCTGGTAGATTTTCTTCTCTCTCTTGTTCAGCCTCCTCAAATTCATCTTCTCCCTGATTGTTAGGGTCATCAGCAGGGTTCACATCTTCCATGGCTGCCCTCTGTATTTTTCAGATAAGAATGTTAAATACATATTCATTTAATCTCGCAGTCAAATTCACTTGAAAGCTACCTTAGCACAACATATGTTAGAGCCACATAGGCTGCTGGCCTCATGTGTTTACTGAATATCTGAAAGCTGACAATGCCTGATGAAGACCAGGTTAAAAAAATACCTAAAAATTTAATGTACACAGCTTAAAAGAGATGAGATCTTTTGGTACCAGTCTGTTCTATAATATTGACCTCATCTACATTCAGTCTTCACCATACTTTGCCATTCAAAAGTGAGCATTTTCTTTCTGCTTTTCATTTGGTAGAAGTCTTTCCAGTATCTTTATAGCCAACAATATGAAGGTCTTCTAGAAATATTTACTATACCACTAAATTTGCTTATGGGGTGGGGAGGAAAGATGACATGTTTTATTTTCCACAATGCTGTATAAAAAAATTGAACTTGAGGAAGGCATGATACTGATTCTCCTGCATCTACATCTCTGTGCAATCCATACTGTGACTGCTGTCAGTGCTGAAGTTATGCTCTCCTTTCAAGAGCTCACGCTTTGTGGTACTGACAGGATTTTGATCTAGTGACCACTGATTCCTGTGGAAAGGCTCCAGCTGGTTTCAGTGGTTATTAAGTTGGCTCTCATCTCTTATCTTGTCACCAAATCCTTTATTCTACCTAACGCACAGATCAAAAGAATTTACAAAAGCAACTGGCTTCCAACAAGAAAGCTCTCTTTCATTTCTTCCCAAATTAGAAACAGCAACTTTAAATAGATCTCAGACGCAGTTTCAAACTGTCAGACTCGTCTTCCCAGCAGACCTCTGCTTCACCTTATTTCTGTAATGTGTAATTATATTAGACGAGACTTCTGGGTTTTCATTTCAGTAGCAATTGCAAACTATAGCATCTAATTCCTACTCACTGGTTCATCAGCCTGCTGATTTTCTTCTTGATGTTCTGGTTCATGCTGTTCATTTGCATTGTTTTGATCCTCATCTTCACCTTCATCCCGGTGCTGGTTGTCATGTTCATAAGCTGACAAATTTTTGATATTATTGTATTACTGCAGTTTCTAGATAGCACTTTTAAGAAAGAGTGTCATATAGTAGCTTCCACACGTGCTCTTAGCAGTAGGCAGCTTCTCCTTAAAGAGCTTACCAAACAGGTAATGCCAACAGAGCTGTTTTACTTGTAGAAGGAAACTAACACTATAAAATCATTAAATTTGAAGACATCCAAGAAAATCATAGGCAAAGCCATAAACGTAACAGAGACTTAAAGCCCAGTCTGAGGAGTTTAATCAAAAGGACACTTTTCCTTTCAGAAATATGGGTATGATCTTTAGTAAAACCTGTATTTCAATCAGTTCCAACAGTGTTACTTGAGTTTGGGATTTTAAACTGCTTATTTTTTCTTTGTTTATATTTCATTTGAATCTAAACCAAATGTGAAATAATATCAAAACCTTGCATGAAATGCAGTTCAGGGAGGAACATTACCTCCTTCTTCTTCCTGAATACCTTGCTCCTCTTCCCCTTGTACAATATCATGGTCCATGTTATCATAGCGAGCCTGCTGACTGAGAAAAGTAAATGCAAATTCATTATTTCAGCTTCAAAAAGAGTTTTAGCTTCAAGGAACAAACCACCATACCGCATCTCTGCCTCTCCTAATTCCTGCCAGAACGTTTTTCACTCTAGCTTTATATTAGCTGTTACTTTTTGGCATCACCTTTCCTGAAAGACCATGCCCTTTATAGAACGAGCACTCCCTATACTAACTTCTGTGTGCTCTCATTTCTCCAGATTTCAGAGGCTTCCACGGTAAAAGGGGAAAAAAACGAACGAAAAAAACAACCAACCCCCACTGTTGAAAACAGCAATCATATTTATCCATAGAAAGGAGGAGATGAGGCCAACTTAATTTAATTTCTGGACAGTCCAGACTTGTATGAGATTTGCCTCTTTTCAGTGGTGGTGTGGTGGATGCCATAATACCCAGAGCACAGACCATGCAATGCACAGCCCATAACAAACATACATAAAAAGAATTTAACCTCAGCCGGTTCTTATAGAATTTTTCTCCTTGCTCTGCCTCTCTCTGTAGCTGAAGCTCTTTTTCTTGAAGCTGTTGCTGCCGTAATAGCTGCGTTTGCAGTCTTTGCTGGTGCAGCGATTCCTGATGTTCCCTGAGCTGATTGGCTTCTTCTGCTCTTTGGGCTGCAAGCTGTTGCTGCTCCAGTTGCTCTTCGTAGGCTGGCTTATATCTTTTTGTGACAGCTTTTGTTGGTGTTACCTGCCAAAGACATGTTTTAGTCACAGGTTAAAATCCTACATTCAGTGATCAGAAGCAAGCATGAAGAAACTTCTGACATCAAAAGTAAGTGGGGAAATTATGCAGATTCTATATGCAACAGAGAACATTATAACAAAGTTATTTCATTATTTGTTGTCTTTGTTTAAATTTAAATCAATTTTTTGAACAGACTTTGAGAGTTTTGGGGATGTTTGTGGAGAACATGGTGAAGAGGATAAAAAAGTGCAGGAAGTCACGCTTTTCATACTCAATAATATGAGAGAAATCAGTAAAATCTGATCTAGAACATAAATCCAGCACTCGGTGGTTTTATTTAGAGCTGCACAGAGCAAGACTCGCCACTGCTCCACGCTGATTTCCCCTACTTTAGTCATGTTCACCTTGCAGTTTAAATTCTCTATTAAACGGCAGTGAACACTGGGATGGAAATGTGCTTAGAGAAGAAAGGTATATCTGAAAAGGAAAGTCTGCAGTTTGCTGAGCTTGATCAAATTAGTATGGCAGGGCACCTCTTCATCAAAGTGCTGATCACGATTCCCTTCCAGCTTGGGCTATTCTACAAGTCATGCTCATAAGCTATCTACTTTCCATTACCTACCACGGGCTTCAAATTTAAAATAGAACATAGGATTCAATATGATCGCTCTTTTCTTCCACCTGTTGCTCTTTATCAGCAGAATTAATGTTAATTAAGCTGCATTTGGCAAGCACAGAAGTGAGCATGAGCTGATCCTGTGCATGTAAGTGCTTTGAATTCCAAATTTTCTATAAATGCTACACCAGTTTTACCTTGGAACAGGGAAGTGAAGTACCAGGGCCAGCAAAGATGAGCAATGCCTCCATTTAAACAGTGAGTAAATTAACTAGTAGGTAAGAAAAGTGCTCCATACCTCTGATGGAAGATGTTCACCCAATACATTGGTTTCTTCTTCTTTCTGTTCCTGTTTCTTCCACTCATGCTCTTCTGGCACTTGGTCCTGTTCTTCTTCTAAGTGCTGAGGCTGACCTGCCTGCTCCATTTCTTCTTCTTCAAGTTCTTTTTTGCGTTCCTCTTCTGCCTGATCAACATGTTGCTCGTCATCCTCTCCAGCTTCTTGTTGCTCCTGAATATTTAGTTCTTTGGCATGCTGGCCCTCATTAGCCCTTCTTGGTAGATGAAAAGACTCAGCTCTGTCATCTCTCTCTTGGGTATTTATTTCTTCTCTCTCTTTTGGCTTCTCACTCTGAAAAACATGTAACATTATACAGTGCAAGATAGTAGGGATTTCATTTTTTCAGGAGAGTTAAGCACCAGATACAGATACCTTTATTTCTGCCTGCAGTAGTGAAACTGTAGTCAGGAGAGCCAACCGGCTGCCTTAGCACATGCTACCTTTCCTGCCAAAAGGTATCAGTACCTGATTCTTGGCTCTGCATACCTAAACAAGCTGTTACACAATACAGTAGCATCATCAAGTAGTCCTATATGTATGCTTCCAGTGGAAGTTAAGCACATAGCTAGTATTTTACTGAATGGAAACCATGTCCTACAGCTAACGTAGCAAGTCAGTGCTTTATACCTCTTTATGCAATTCAGCTGCAGCTTTGTGGTGTTCTGGGAGGTCGCTGTGGGGAGATGGCACCCGCACCTCCGGTTGGTCGTTTGGTTCCAACTTCTCAGAATGGCGGAAACTTGGTATTTTGTTCAGTGTGTCCTTCAGCTGTTTGTATTCCTCCACCTGGGACTGAAGTCAACACATTAATTACACCACGTCCAAATCAACTTCTTAATAGAACGTAGTGACACCAGAGTGAGCTTGCTGGCAAGACATATGCTAGAAAGACTCAATATTCACATCACAGCAACTACTAGGGAGTAGCAGGGATGAGACCTTTCAAGAATGGTTGTTTCCATGCGCTAAACAGCATTGATTCATCATAATCTTTTCAGCCACAGCACACGTGCATGCGAAGAAAGTTGGAAAAATCCCCATAGGACAAAGATGAAGATTTGTTTTTTTCATGCCAAGCAGGAGAATTGTCAAAAGGAGACGATGCAGTTTTCTTGGCAGACTAAGACGAGGGAAACAGAGCATCCCAGCTTCTTTACTGGTAGAAAGCAGCACAATTCTTTTAGTACGTATACACATCATGAAAATGCCAAATCCTCTACATTTAGACAGGTGTTACAAAAGACAACAGACAAGATACAGAACTGAGGCAAGGAAAGTCACAGAACACCTTTGGCAAGGAGTAAGGAAAAAGGAAAAAAAAAAAAAAAGACCAAATGTAAATTTCTTAAGTCTTCCTAAAATGTAACAGTAGGATGTATTCTGATTTGCAGTTTAACTCTGTACAAGATCAGAATATTTTCCTCAAGCCTTGAAATCCAGCTTGGGAAGCAAGACTGGTCACTGCCTATACAATAGGCATAGAAGAAAGCTCGTCACAAAGTAAAATTTATTGAGAAATGGAAGATTCATAAAAGCTGACCAACTGCTTATAAGAGAGGCAGTGCCCCACAGCGGGGTATCTGTTGCTCCAGTGGAGGTGGTGGGAGCGTTTACTATTCTGAAGTCAGAGGTGCATTTCATAAGTCATTTAAAAACGGCTTAAAATCTGGCTACTGTGTATGTCATTCAGTGCGTTATGTGGTATCATAGCAATCAATAGTACAGCAGACAGGCACGATGCATTGATGAACAATGCATAATACTCATACAAAACAATATCCACAGTGCTACAGATTGACATGATGCATTGCATTACAGCTCCAAAGCTAGGCGCACCTCGAAGCATCCTCAAAAGACTAAGGCAGCTGTTAAAACAGACGGGCCTAAAAGCAAAGCAAAGCAGAACGCAAAGTAATTACTTTCATCATTCCAGAGGGATACTTCTCTTTCCTGATTAACTGTTGGAGAGTCCAATATGAAATTTTAGAGGAAAGCATAATATTTACTCAACATAAGACAGATACATAGGTGTTTGATTTTTATTTCCCCCCCTATTCACTGACCATGCAGAGAGCAATACGCTGGGATATTTAAACTGTGCATGTCTAGATCAGACTTCAAGTACTCCATCTCCCCATACAAATCATTCTAAGCCGAACATTGTGATTCAGGGCCACAGCCTAAAAGGTATTAAGGCTGGCAGAAAGACAGGATTTATAAAAATGTACAAAGAGTCTGTCTGGCTGTTTGAGCTATGGAAAAGGACAGAAATTATAATGCCTTGAAGATTCAGGTCACAAATACATTAGTGCTGTATTGACTACTGATGTTTAATGTCTAGAATACACCTAGAAATAGCAGGGTAATTTACAGAGCTGTATTTCTAAGCAATAATCCCTTGTGCACTTTCTATAGCTGATTTGCAGGAGAAACTATGTGAGTGTGCTGAATACCTTCTGTTCTGAAAGGCTGCAGGAGATCCTCTGCTCGAATGAGGTTCTCCAAATGATAAATGCCACGCTCTTCTTACAGATAGAAAGGCTTTGTGTGACACAAAACCAAATCCAAAACCAAGAGAAGTAAAAGGAGCCTCCCTTTGGCTTTGGCTGACCTTCAATCAGGCTCTGGATCTGCTCTGGGTGAGTTTCAGTTATTACAAATACATACCAAGTAACTAACAAGGACAGTGGGAACAGAGCTTACAATCAGCTTCCAGCATGATTAATGTTGGAAATTAAGAATCTTCATACAGTCTATGAGAGATTTTCCTGCACTCTCCCTGTCTTTTGAATATCTGCATGGAATGCACAAAACAAAGAGAACCCAAAAAAGCCAAAATTCGTTTAATGCAACTCATGATTTTGCGAACCTTGAAAAACATTCAGATGAAAAAAGTTGTCAGGAATACAAGTAACTTCCCACTGCCTCATTGCCTCCCCTCTCATCCTTCATCAGAGTCCTCCTTTCTCCAACATTAATCCCAATTTCCAGTTCTCTGTGACCTACGCAGGTTGTACAGCTGACTGAATTTGCCGTAGCCTAGCAAAGTTTGGGCTACATGGGTAGCTCATCTGAAACCAACAGCTAAGGCAATGCTGCTGCTTTTTTTAAAAAAAGGAAACTAATTTGAATTTCAAATGGAGCTTGTATATCTCCATATATACATATATACCCAATCTCTCTTGCACTGATGTATATAGCCTTACTCGTACACAAAAAGAAACTTGATTAGACATCAGCATCCAGGTCTTTACAAGTGATACATGAGAAAGTCAGAGAGAGAGTTAAACTAATAGAAGTTCTATCAGAGAAGACGGAAAGAAAGAAATTCTACAGCTCTCATAAATGCAGAGATTCTCTTCTTACCAATAACACATGCACTCTGGGGCCTATAAATACAGCTTCGTATTTCCTGAGAGCCCTATAAGTTGTTGCGGCTTCTATAAAGCAACCCTTAAACTCATGCATTTCTCTGCAGTGTGCAGCGTTGTGCTAATTGCAAATTCCCCATGCGAAAGGCTACATGCATAACGTTACAGTCAGCTGAACTAGGAGAAACTAGCTGTAAGGAAGGTTAGAGCTAATACAAGCTGCTTTCCTTTCTGACCTGTGCAGCAGCTAGTGCACTCTTGTGGTCTTCCAAAGTCACTACAAGCTGGTTGTGCTGGGAGAGTAAGTTCTTATGCTGTTGCTACACACACAAAAAAAAAAAAAGAGCGTGACATGTCTCACAAAGTTTATTCTAAAGGTAAGTCAGGTAGCCTAAGGGGTTCTGAACTACAGGGATCATTTGATGCATTTCAAAATGCAACATTCTTTTTGGCAAACGTACAATCCATTACTTCCAAAGTCAAATTTCCAATTCAAATTTCTATACTAAATACTTCCAATTTAGCCTCTTCTTAAATATATATATTTATATATATATTTAAAATGATCATGTTCCTTAAGTGCAGGTGGCAAAAGACAAGAAATGCAGTACAGCCATATTCCTCTCCCTTTTGCCACATCAGAGAAACTACAGGTATTTGTCATAGCCCATTTGTTGCTTGTTAAATCTTGGGATTTTTGTTCTATTTGCAAATTGTTCTGGAAGCCCTCCTTCAAAGCAAACCTACCTTTACATCTTGCAATTGGGTATGAACATCCTGGTGAGCTTTTCTCAATTGTCTGTTCTCCTCCCGTAAATTATACAGGGATTCTATTTAAAAGAAACAACAGAGGTTAAACCCAGTCAGGTTTATAATACTAAAGCACCGCAACAGGAACTACCTAGAATGAACACAATTCCAATATTAAATATGGATCAGCAAAATGGTAGGATTTGCTTTCCTTACATCTCTCACCTATCCTATAAAGAATCTTACATTTTCAAGCAAAAAAATAACTGTAATATTTGGTTAAATGTTATTAGAGTGCACCCAGCCTGCAACTGGAACTATGCATTGCCATTCATTCTAGGGACCGCAGATGGCAAAATTCATTATGGTAAACTGAATCTTTAAAATGCAGAGAGGAAGCCACCCTCCCCTCTTCCCTCTTCCCCCACATTGCATCTGGTGAGAGTTTTATTCCAAAGGACTAAGCTATTATTTTGGAAGAGGTGCCCAGATGGCCAGCATATTTAAGAAGCTTTACGTTCTGGGACCAGGGAGAGGAGCTTCTCTTCCCACTTCTTACATTATGTTGATGTGGAATATTGCAAGCAGACACAAGCAAGCTCTGCCCAAACTCCAAGCTGTTCGGCTGCAATCCAGCTCAGCCCCAGAGCTCACTGTGTGACTTCACTGGTGCTGTGCCAAGGCAAAACTAATACCCACAGCCTTCGCCTGTGAAATACTGTACAGACAAAACTGCAGACAGCTCCAAAATGAACTCATGTGTTAGTGACACATGGGAGAGAGTGGCCATGATGGGGAGCCCCTCATCCTTCTGTTTTATGCAATCATATAACAAGGATCAGAGAGTTCTGTAAACTCCAAGAGATCTTTTTAATAGGAAACTGGATGCTAAGAGATAAAAATGAACACCTCATCTTCTAAGCATGCAGGTGCAACATGTTTCAGAGAAGCTGAGAAATAGAGAAAAGCAGATCCATGAGAAATGAGGTATGTGAAGGCTCTTCATAAAGAGGCACAATTAGATCTCTGATAGAAGTGACAAAAATTATTAACTTCCCTTTATAAAGAAGAGATTTCAGAAAGAGGCCACAGAAGATCATAAAGAAAATGTAACTAATAGGTCTGACACAGCTTATACCTCCTAATTAGTGAGAACAGACATTGTACCTGCCTATCTCACATCACACAAAACATGACAGCCACACACTTAAATATGGGCAGCCAACATATACCCTTCAGCTTAGAGATCTCCTGCTCTTTTTCCTGCTGCAGTTCTAAGTATCTCTGCTTGTGATCGCTGAATGTCCTGCTGAACTCTTCTCCTTGTTTTCGGTGATCTTCCTCAAGGTTAGCATGCTGTTTCTTTAGTTCTTCATGTTGACTCTGCAAATACCAAGTTGGACACTGGAACAGCTCTGTATTAGCATATCTGGCTAATATTGACTTTGGTAGTTCATTGAATAAGTCTAAATGAATACGAAGCATTCATAACAGGAAGTTTGTTACTCAAAGCATGCAGCCTGCGGATCCTCTCAAACACAAAATGATCTCTGTGATGAGCAGTCTCCTTTTCGAGGGCTACGTCAGCTCACCCAGCAGTGGCACTGTCCCATGAGGAGCTGTTGAATGCATCTGAGAAATTCCTTAGATGCCAAACTATGTGAAGTCTGATAAGTTGCTGCTCCATGCAAGTAACTGCATTTGCTAAGATTGCATTACCCAGTGGAAAGCCTGATTACTAAAAACCACAGTAAATCAGCTTTCAACAGCACTGTTGTACAAGGAAAGCACCATCAGTGTACTGACATTCTGGAATGAGATGACTGAGGCCATATACCCGTCAAGCTGCAGAATTCCAGTGTCCTGTGAAACTGGATAGCTCAGTTACCTACCTTCAACATCTGGTGCTGGACACTCAGTGCGCTGTATCGGCTATTCGAATCTTGCTGTAAAACAAACAAGCACACATTAGTATTAATCTGAACAATACTGTCATTCACCTAGCCTCAATACGTGCAGTTATCTAGGAGTCATAAACCAAAGGACATAACTCATCAAGAAACAAATGAAGATCTTCACTTGCTTTGAAACATAACAAGTGTGTATATACATACATGCACATATATATATATATTATTACTTGCTGCAGCAACCATGCATTTTAATGTATTTTACTCAGCTCACAAAGTTCTCCCCACTTTCAGCCTGAAGCCTCCATAAAATACTAGCTCTGCAGGTCTCTGGGTCCTGCCAGAGACAGCTTTCCTTCTGGCATTTGATATCTAAAAGACTTTATTGTTTGGGTTTTTTAATTATTTTCTTCTTATTATTTATATGTGGTTTCCTGTTCAAAGACCATTTGTTAGAAAGCTGTCACTGTTTTTTTCCTCTATGAACTGAGCAATGAAAAGATTTCTAACGCCTTCTTCCCTTGTCCCTTTAAAACTAATGACGGTGTTTGAATGACTATAATAGAAACAGGAGGATATCTTCTAAAGTAATTTTCTGGAAAGGTATTATTACAGCTTATTAGTTATATCTCTTACTGCAACTCACATAATTAAGAATGGCAGAGGAGAAACGCAGTGAGAGCTCCTTCAGTGAGCACTTGTAAGACCTCTTTCTTTGAACAGCTGTAATGGCAGAGCACAGCCTTTTTCTTGCAGCCCACATAGCGTCAAATATTACTGAAATCTCAGAAGCTGGTACTAGGACTGATGACTTACCCTTCCTTTATTTAGGGTTTCCTGTGCTTCTAGTTTATAAACAAGAAAATCTACAACATAAAAGGAAAAATACTCATTAAGAACAAAACCAAAAACATTGGAATCTATACTTAAATAACTTCTGCATACAAAAACTCTTCTAAGAGCAGAATACAATGCAGTTACAATTTCCAAAAGATCTTCAGAAACAGAGGAAATTAACAAAATGCTCAAGTGTTGAAAAGTATTTTCATTTAAAAAAAAATAAATAAATAAAAACGTATTTGAAGTATTTGTATGAGGTATGGGGGCAAGAAGTTCAAGGCCATGGACACAAATCTGTTACACAGCCTCTCTCAATAGCATCATTCAAAGGGAAAAGGACAAATACATCATGTGTGATTCTGATTTTTCTATTACAATAAAGATGTGTCGTTTAAGAAGTGAGAAAGTCAAGACTAAGCACAAGTATAGCAAAACAAGGTCCTTTTGCTTCAATTTGGGACTTAACAATGATGAACTGCCTTTGCATATCGTGAAGCAGCTGTCCAGCAGATGGCACCAGGCAGCCATCAGGAACCCCATGTACACTACGTCATCTTTGGGAATGCTCTTAACCTTTGCTACAGCAGTTATTTAATTCATTGGCTGAGTCATCAGTTTTAAGAATAATGGAGACTTGCATAGTTTGCCATGTTGTGGTGATCTGTAACGTACTAAAAACACAATGCACAGATCTGCCAAGGTGGCCCTACTGATTTCTTATATCAGTAATTCATTTAAAATACAACAAAATGCACCCGAAGTTACTTTCTTCTTAAATACCCAACTTATCACAGAAATAAAAGGGAAAACAATGTTTTACCTTCTTTTGCTTTCTTATGTTCCAGCCTTTCCTTTTGCAGTGATTTTTCTAATCTTGATCTGTGCTCATATACAACTAAGAAGAGAAAATTTGCACGCAGTTCAGTTCACAAGTGATAGATGCAAAGAAAATAAAGAAAAAGAAATCCAGCCCCTCCCAGAATATTCCAAAGCATCAGCACAGAACGTGCCCAGAAAATACAAGGAGAATGAGGCCACAGGGTTAAGGACTGCTTACATCATTTGAGCTTATGTTTCTGCATCTGATACTGAACCTGAAGTTTGGATCATCTCCATTACATAACTATAGAATGCAGTAACTATAATTTATTTGTTTATGGGGAGTCAGCTACAGTTGTTCTACAGGAAACCTACCCAATCAGTTTTCCTCCTAGGGTATAGATGTACAAATTTTCTCATTCTTTCCTTCTCTTCTGCCTTGTTTGTAAAGAGACGAGGACACAACCAGGACAGCCCTACCCCCAGCACTGCCAGAGGAGCTCCTGCAGCATACAAATTGCCATGGGAGGGAAGCGAGACGGATGCACAGAGCAGGATGGCTCTGAAAGGTGCAGCAGCACACTAGGTTTGCTGGTTAGCCTAAGACACGGAAAACCCAAGATCAATTCCTAACTTCTTCTGAAAGCTTGGACAACTTCGTTTTCTTTTTCTTTTTAATTGTAAAGCCTGGATAACAGTAGATTTGCACCACGTGGCAGCCACTCTGGGTCACACCTCAGCACCAACAGACCAATGGTGCCATCCCTTGAGAGCTGACACAAGCGGACCCCTACCAAGGAGTGCACACATGGAGCCTGCAGCAGTTCCTTTCCACTGTCCCCAGCAATCTGTGACCCTCAAAGACCAACTGAGGCAACTGTTTGCTTATAACATCCCAGAAAGAGGTGTTAGTTTATGGATTTGTCTAATTGGTTTGTTTAACAAAAACAGATATATCTAATTTGCATTCCTCAAAGGAGTTATACAGATTAATGGAACCTGTGATTTTTCCTTTGAAACT
>PPHD01010652.1:8615-19468 GCA_002909625.1 Bambusicola thoracicus
GGGGAGGGGGGGGGGGAAGAGAAGAGCGCTGAGGCACGAAGGGTCTCGCACACAATAACACCCCGTCCTCGGTTCGGCTCGGCGGGGTCCGGGGGGAGGCGGCGGTTGAGGCGCGGCTGCGGGCTTCCCCCTCTCAGAGGCCCCGGGAGCTGTTGGCGGCTCCGGTGCTGCCCGGCTGCGGCGGCCGCCGCTTCATTGTACGCTGCCCCTGCGCCCTCCCCCCGCGCTGAGCCCCCGGGGGCGGAGGAGGAGCAGGCGGCGGCGGCGGCGGCGGAGGAGGCGGCGGGGGCCGAGGCCGAGCGGAGGAAGTTTTGACAGCTCCAGCTGTTGTGTGTGTCGAGGGCTGAGTCCGGCCGGGCTGCGCGTCCCCTTCCCAGCCGGGCCGGGAGCAGGAAGTTTAACTTTGGGGAAAGAAGGAGGAGGAGGAAGGGTGAAAAAGGGGGAGGAGGACGGGGGAGGAGAACGCTCCCCCCCTCTCTTCTCTCTCCCCTCCCCGCGGGCTCGCGGGGTGGAGAAGGGATCCCGGCTCTGCCCTGGTGCGTAACCCCCCGCCTTCCCTTCCCTTCCCCCTGCCAGTGCGACGCAGACAGCGCCCGCCCGCCGCCCTCCCCCTGCCGCGGCCCCACACTGCGCCTGCCCGCCCCGCCCGTCCCAGGCGCAGACACCCACCGCCGCGCCACGCTCACCCGCGGGCTGCGGGGAAAGCGCGGAGCGGGGCCGGGACGGAACGGAGCGGGACGGGCTCGAGGCGCGCCGCGCTCGCTCCCCACCCCTCAACCTTATTCTTTTTTGTTCTGTGTATTTTATTTTCCCCGGGGGTTGAGAGCGGGGGGCCCCGGCTCCGCGCACGCCGCCCGGCCCCGAGCCGCGGGGGCACGGCCGTCCCCAGCCCCCTCTTCCATCCCCCCGCCGTCGCTCGGAGGAGCCGCGGCCGCCCCCGGGGAGGGGAGGGAAAGGGAAGGGAGGAGGGAGCAGAGTTCAGCGCTGCGCGCGGGGGAGACAAAGTCTGGGGAGCTGTGGCCGCTTTCCAGCAACTCCGGCTGGAACAGCTGCGGCCGCTCGGGGCGGCGGGCGGGCTCCCCGGGCAGGGGCCTCGCTGGCTGCCTGCCCGACCGGCCGCGCCGCGCCTCGGGGCGGGGTTAAGCCTCATTACACGGGATTTAACGTGGCCCGGAGGCCGGGAGGGACTCCGGCTCCGAAGGGGAGCGGGGGGAGAGAGGGAGGCGCGGCCGAAGCAAAGTCTGGCCCCGGGCTTCCCCCCCCCGGGCACCGCCTTGAGGGCAGCCCTCGAGGCGCCCTGCCTGTCCCCCCACCCCATCCCCCCCGCCCGCTCGCTGCCAACTCGGGGCCCCCGGCCGGGCCTCCCCGTTTCGGTCCTCCCCGCTCCGGTCCTCCTTCGGCCGCTTTGCCTCACGCGTGCGGAGAGAGGAAGGCAGAGCGCGGCCGCTGGGTCGTGAGGTGGGGCGTGCGGGCAGAGCTGAGCTGCGCGCGGGGAACGACTTCGGCGGGCTGTGGAGATGGTGGGCAAGGATAGCGGCAGAGCTGCGGGGAACGTGCGTAAAGCTGCGAGAGCCCTCCGCTGGGTTTTTCAACCCTCAGTCGTGTCAGGTTTGCTGTCTGTGTGAATCCCGGTTGATAGCACAGCCTAAGGAAGCACGCAGGTACAGCAGCAAAGGAGGAGATCACTTTAAGGCACGCTTTTTTGACATCAAACCAAACACACAGCAATGCAGCCCTTACTGTGTGCTTCCTCACCAAAATTCTCCCTTGTCGGCTTCAGGAATACCACATGAAAAACGGCGTGCTGTGGCAAACGCAGCTTTTGCTGGCCTGTTTTCCTGGGAACTGTTTCATAACAAAAAGACTTTGTTGGTTCATTCCCTGGGTAATTAAATGAGATCTTGGTGATACTGTCATATATATGTGTGGAGATAAAGGTGGTAGAGTTATCTCTGTCTGTACACAGATGTACGTATGAAGCCATCCCGTTTCTCAGCCGGGCTGTTGCTGTGGCTTCCTTGGCCCTGTCGCTCAAAACGGGTTAATTTCTGCCAGCAGAAAAAGCCCACCCTGAGCTCAGCGTTTGTATGACAAAGTCTTTAAGTTGCTACAGGGGTGTGCTGCTCGCAGGCTTCGGATACGGGAGCTCAGATGTGGGAGCTCAGATGTTTATGTGTTGCCTAACATGTAAGAAAGTGCCTCTGAATTTTGTTAATTCGGGTAAGTTAGCCTGAGGTAGCTGAGGACGCTTAATTCTACACCAGCCCAGGCCTGGCTGGAAGGGAAGGGTTGGGAGCGGGAAGGAAAGGGCCGCAGCCTCGGCACAGCGGGAGCATCGGTGTGGCATTTGCAGGAGCCACCAGGTTGCCATCTGCTCTGGTAAAAAAAAAAATGGCCATCCCCTGAAGTAGTGACTGTGCCTGTGCGGATCTGCTGCACATGCGCGGCGGCTCCAATGAGTCCGGGATGTGTCAGAGCTGCTATGCATGTGCAAATTGATTTGAGCTCGGGCACGTGAGCGTGCTGTGGGCTCAGATCCACTGCTAGGTGTGTGAGGGATAACTGCCACAGCCCGCAGCTGAAATATGGTCAGTGCAGTCACCGCATTCACTTGGTTCATGCATTGCTGCCATGCAGATGTTGTTGAGGGCCTTTAGATCAATGTGAGCGGTTGAGCTTTGGGCAGCTTTTGTTTCGTTTTCTTTTTTCTTTTTTTTTTTTTTTTGCAACAGCAGATGTATGTTTAACAGCGTTGACCTTTTTCTCCATTGTTTCTTACATTCATTATGTTTCTATGTAGCTGTTACAATACCAAATCCTGGTGGGGGCAGGACCAAGCCAGCTTTGGTGTAGCCTGGTCTGGGACAGGAGTACCTTAAGGGGCTGCTGTCCGTCAGTTACACGGCATTATCCCATGGCTTGTCAGGACAAAGCCGGGCAGGTCTGCTCTGTGAGCTGCTGCCTCCATTGCTGTGGCAATCAAAGGTGTGAAGGACCCAAAGAGCAGTGAGAGCAGCAGCCCGGGGGTGGGATTGTAGCGCTGTGTTTGTAGCATGATTTATGGCAGGGGGACGGGCTGGGAGAAGTGGTGTCACCAAACGTAAATCCACGACGGGAGCGCTTTGTTGATTAAGGACATTTGAGCGGCTTTGTCAGGAAAAACGTTCAGTTTATACCACACTACCAGCTACCATAAATTATCTCTGCCTGGAAAATAGACATTTTTATAACAAAGGCATAATACTAAATGAACGCGTCCTCTGATTTACTGAATGCGAAGAGATCTTCCAGCTCACTGTAAACTAACTCAGATGAAACTGACATTCCTTGTCTCTTCTTTTCTCCCTTAAACTCCAAGGGCGGGTAGCTTCAAAAGTTCCAACTGCAATTTTACCTTCTGTTCTTCCTGAAATCAGCATTTCTGTGCTCTTGGTATTGTTCCTAAGATCTAAGTGAGACCCTGGCGGTACTGATTAAACAAGGCATGTTTACAGTTCTGACTTAAAGGCATCTTAAGTTGTCCCAGTGTGCTCAATGAGAAGCAGTGATGTTTTCACGTGTGATAATAGAACAAGTTGAAGATGGCACATTGCATTAAACCAGCTAGTTAAGGAGAAGGGCCTTGGTTTGGAAATCATTGAAGGGAAGTGACAACTGGTATGTAAGTACACTTGTTCTGTAAATACCAGTCACACTATTATACAACTAGAAGAGTCCATGTAACAAACCGTGAGAAATAAGGTCGTTCCGGATTCTATCTGGAATGGGATCCAGACACTTTTATGACATTAATTCCAAACTCTGACAGTTTAATGATCGTTAATTGTGCACTGTGGTCAACGTCAGCTTACTGCAACGCACTGCTCGGGAAACTGGTGAGTGCTGCCAGATCCATGGTGTGACAGTGGCAAAGTGCAGGGAAAGGTGCAGTGTGTAAAGCCATGTTACAGTCTAAGCTCCCCATCCCCTGCCTGCTTTGACATGATTAGTTTAGTATGTGTTAAAGGCAGCCTTGCCTGTGCTGTGATGTATGTGCTATCATCACACCTTTACACCTTAGTCCCGCCAAAGCCTGAGGCTTTTTCATCATATTAAGCTACTTTGACTGGGCTAACGTAGCCGAGAAACATAGCTATTTCATCCATTAAGATGGGGCCAAAAATGCTAAGTGCTTAAGATGCAAGCCCCCAGGGCTTGTCTATATATCGAGTTATTACACGTGGAGACTTTTATCTTCATAAGAAAGTGTTCTTTTTGTGCGTGCCAAAGTGTGAGTTTAAAACTGGTGGTTATACTCTAACCCTCATGCAGGGCTCACTCATTCTGCAACTTCTGGCTTTTTTCAGATTAACTTCCAAATGATTTAAATTAAGTCAAAAAAGGTGCTCATATTAGATGAAGTTTGCATGCAAGGAATCATGCTTGCCTACGCGGCAATGGTAGTAATTGAATGCATCAGTAACTTCACTGAAGATCACTGCATCCTGATGGAAGTTTGCTCTGTGCTTAAGGGTTTGCAGAAATGTGTAAATCCTTCCTAAACCTGCAATTCCTATCATTTGTTCTTGTGACGGTGGGCTGTGCTACGTTATGTGGTGTTTTGTTAGCATCTCTGTGAGGTTTGTAAATCATCCACAGGTTACTTAGGAGCTTCAGTCTGTTCCATCTCCGCTGTTTGTCTGATTAGTGGCAATGCATGCATTGCTTCCAGCTTCGTGAAACTGACATTTTATGATCATTGATACTCTCAACTTTAGTTTTGATGTATCTGTGGTGGTGGGTGGTCGAGAGGGAAACTTGTGGGAAATATTACTCGGTGTATGAGGCTGGTTTTTTAATCCAGAAGTGCAGATTGCCAATGGTTTGAGTAAAATCCAATTAGCAGCTGAAAGCGGGACATCCCTTGGGTTGAATGCTGGCAGCATCACAGGTACGTGCAGGCCAGGAAAAGCCCACAGCCAGTAGCAAGCACGCAGGGCAGGAACACACTGTGTGCACCTGTGAGGAAAGGCACAGAGCGATCGGTGTGAGGGCAGCACTTTGCCGTGCAGAAGATTAAATGCATATCTGAGCAGTTTTCTGTTTGCAGGAGTGCTGCTTTACACTCAGGTTACGTAACAGAAATAAGAACCTGGCCACAAAACGGGGGAAATGATTTGGTTTTGTGACTAGAGTTGTCTCTGTTCTGCTTCGCGCAGGCCCGAGTGCCTGCAATCGTGGTTCCTGGTAAGAGACCTGCAGCGCCGTGATGTTTGGAATTGGGATGCTGTTAGTAGGGCCAACCTTGTCCTGTGTCACCAGTTTTGTCAGGAAATAATCTCTGTCCCTTACTTTTAAAGGAGCTGTAATGTGGGACAGACAGGTGCCTAGAATTGAAATGGAGAGAACACTGGGAGCCCGACCCTGTTTGCAGCTGTTTACTTTGAGAAAGCTACATGTCTGAGTAAGAGCAGCAGAATTTGGCCTTTGATTTTTGAAGTTAATTGCAACCAATGTATGGGGATGTGTCACCCATATGAGGTCGAGCCAGAATTCACTTATTTACTTCCTTTAATATCTATTGTTTTAAACTAGCTGCCTACATACCAATATGGAAACAACAGCAGAATCTCCCCTGTCAAGACAACACTTGAGGTTCTGAATTACATATATAATAAAGACTGTGCATGCATTTTCTGGCTGAGAACAAAGTTGTTATGTTTCAGCCTCTAGCAAAAATTTTCCCCAAGCCATAGCCCCTCCACAAAAACACACATTTTAATGAAAGTCCTGACACCACCTTAATTACAGTGCAGCAAACATTACCACCGTAATCCCATTTCCTCCTTAGGCAAGGAGAGCATCCCTAGGGGCCTGGCTGCCTTTCTTTGCTAGTGACCAGTTTTTCGCCAACTGCCTTTTCCCGAGTGCTTTGGGTTTTTTAATTATTATTATTATTATTTATTTAACCTTTAATGCACTGCTGTGAGGGAGATGAGTGTGGAAGTGCTGATGCTCGTCTTCCTTTGCTCCTTGCAGCCCTCCTGGTGCTCCCTGCAACTCTGGGCCTGGAGAAGTGGAGGATATCCCCCGCACAGCCTGGTTTTCAGCATCCCCGTATCCTCCCTCCCTTTTGGAAGCCAGAACTTCAGGGTCAGACCCTTTGTACCTCATCAATTTCATTCTGACTCTTTCCAGCAGCCCCTAAGCTCGCTGGTTTGTATATGCATATGTATATGCTATATGTATATGCTTTATGTATTCTCTGTCCAGAAACAACCCCACTGCTTTCCTGGTCTGCTGAACTTCCACAAGATCCTTGCTTTGGATCCAATAATACAAGAGGTGGCTGCTCTGCCAGTGGCAGTCCTAATCCAAGTGGGTAAGGATAGCTGTTTAAAAAAAAGAGCTGTAGGCATGCTTGAGCAGCCTGCAGCATGCCCAGCAGTAATGCCTTCATTTAGAGCAGCCTTGCAGTGTCTCCAGGCTTTCACAGTGTTTGAGTGGGTAAGTAAAATGTGATTAGTTTCTCAGTAATGTATTGATTCAGTGAGTAGATTTTGTATGTGGACTTAGCTATTGATTGGGCAAATTTGCAAGGATGTTTGAAGCTTGAATGTTTTCCTACCAGAAATATGGTGAGATAGACATGTGTGTATATATATACATTTATATATATATATATATATAGGTAAACAAGGGGATACGTGTGGCTCTTTTTTTCCTCCTGCTTTCCTTAAACTGAACCAATAAATGAGTATGATTAAAAGAGTTGGAATAATCAATCTGTCCTTACACAGTTGATCTGAGAGCCCTAATTAAAGCCACAGAGGAATTAAACATAAGGTTTCTTGTTCTCTCTGCAACATTGTCAAGTACAGTATGCTCTTCTATTATGGAACTCATACAATTCTGATGTACAGAGTAACATTGTGACGGTGAAATACTTTACCTACAAACATACCAAGGCCACGTATCTGCTGGGAGGACATCTCTGTTATTCTGTTCCCTTCTATTTAAGCTCTCACATGGTGTTAATCACCATGGTATCTTACAGCTTTATAAAAATATAGTGCACCATATGTGATAAATCATTAGTATCTTTAAGAATGAAGATGCCAGATAAAAATATTTGTCACAAATCTAACGCTGAAGATGTGCATCTATAGCCATACCCATACACGCAGCCTGAAAGAAATAAGTGAATGTATTGAATACCAGAGATGGGGTCAGAATCTTTCTTTAGGCGATAACACTGCACGCAGTCACTGTATGTATAGAGTTTGAATGGCATATTCACTCCTTTCTTCCCTAACCCATGCTACAGTACACTAAAGCAAAGGGTATACGTGCAAGCCATGTCCCTGTACCCTGTGCTGCACCACAGAGGAGTGCCTGCTTTGCAGTGCTCAAGGTCAGCAGTCAAAAGAAAAGAACTTGCTGATAAATTCAGAGGAAGCTTTTGCATTTATTGTCAAACGCTCACATAGTTAAAATCCAAACATTAAGCGAAATGAGGGACTGTACTTCAGTTGGAAGGAATGCAGTAGAGTTGTTATCCCCTCACATGGTCATCTCGCACATTTTTGCATGTTTTTCATTTTCCTCTTAGTTTCATCCAGATCTGTTTCCTATTTATACTGTAAGTGTCAACACATAAATAATTTTCTCCGTTGTATCCCTTGCTACTAAATAATTTTCCTTGATGGAGCCGCAGAAGTAATTATGTTTATAAATGGAATGTCTGTTTTGCCTAAGTAGCACGTCTAATTCCCTTCTGTAAGGGGGATTTCTATAATTCCTCCAAAAATGTCTTGGCAAAGACCAGCCCACCAGTTGGTAGCACGGACCCGGCCTTTAGGGACAGCACTTGGGGTTCCCATTCCTTTGGCCAGCAGGCAGGAGGGCACCATAGAAAAGAATGCCCTGGTTTGTCTGAGAGGATGGTGCTGATGTTAAATATGTGCAGTTATTAGGCAGCCTAGCACTGAGAGTTGCTTGCCACCTGTGGGTTTCGCTGTTCAGCGCAGGATTATTTTGGCAACTGAAGCATTCTTCATTGTGGATGGCTGTGGGAAGATATTAATCCCGCTCTTTGAGTAAGATACACTCACTGATCTAATAGATCTGTTCTACTGTATGATACTGTGAAAGGAAATCAAACAAGTCCCAAGTAAAAGGATGAGTAATCTCACGTCCTTATCTGCTTTCTACATTCTTTTTCAGCCTTTTTCTGCAGACAAGCTGAGTTGTCCCTTGCTTTACAGGAGTAGAATGCAGGGAGATCTGTTGTGAATTCTGCATTAAGGACAGTTCAGTTTTTCACCTCTGGGTGCTCCTTGAGAAATCCTGAATCAGAATCATTGTATGGGGATGGTGGATCCTGGCCGGGAATAGTTCACAGCCTGCTCAATGATGGAACAGAGACAGGCCTCATGGAACTTATCTGCACTGCAGGAGGATAAAAGCATCATTTTCTTACTGGGTTCTCCAAATCTAGTGAATATTCCTGTACGTTGTTTTCTTTATTCTTATCTCAATATGTGCTTTCAGTAAGGGTGTGTCCAGGGTATCTGTTTAGCAGTCAGACATTCTGTTCCTACAGATGTGGCAAACATGAAGGTTTTACCAGAGGGCTGGAAACCGGTGCCCTGTGTGGTTTGGGAGCTGCAAACGCAGGGATCTCTATGACATGTATGATGTGAGGTGAGAGGTCCTTGGCATGCATCGTGATGGAAAGAGTGCCTAAACCTCTCGTCTCATGGACTCTGCAGCAGGGCTAGCATTTCCATGGGTAGCAGCTCCTCAGCTGCCGGAGCTTCTAGCACCCAGCTCTCACCAAAACCACAGTGAGATCAGAAGTCGGCACATGCTGCTCCTGAAGCTCAGCAGCTCCTAGGCTGGTGTCTTTGCCATACAGCAGTTCAAACTAGCAGGGTAGGTGCTTTGAACCAGCTAGCAGCATCGTCCCAGCAGTGTGAGCTCACGATCCATCAGGCTGGGTATGCTCCTGGTGCTTTGCTCCAGTGCTCCGTGGCCCTACTGTTGCCCTCCCACTATGTCTGGCTTTGCTGCTCTGAAGCTGTGTGTGAGTGAGCTGCAGCCTCTGAAGTGCAGAGAAACCAAGGTCTCTTTCCCACTTGTTGGTACATTTAATCAGAGGCATCTCAGAAGATTTGGACTGTAGTATTTCCTCCTCCCTGTGTACTCTTGCTAAGTGCTCATGTTTATTTAAGATGTAACTTTATGAGCGGTTTTCCTTTATCTCAGTAATTCACATACGCAGTACAAATTCTGTCTGTCTCTTCAGCTTTTGCATTCAGCTGCTTTGACTGATCTAGCACTGCTGATTTACCAGCTTGTCTGAAAAGAAGGAAGATTGATGTTGGCTCAAGTAAAATACTGAGATGCCTATGGAGTTTTCTTGCCCTAGATTTTTGGATTGCTATTTATTTAAAATGTAGGCAGAACTCTGACTTTAGATTTTCAGGAATGCTTGCCTTGTGTCAGTGTTTCTAATTCTTTGAGTCAAGTCATTGTGGTTAGCCAATCTTGTTTTCTGTCTCTGTGGTAAGATTTTAAATCCAGAGGGCTAACCTCAATGCTCCCCCAAGAAAGGAGGCTGTGATGACGATGCATTTCCTTCTTTGACCTCTGCAGTAGGGCTTTAAAGAAAGATGGAATCTGTCAAATTGGGCTGAGCGCCAAGTCACCTGCATGAGGATGAAAGGGTCAAACCCTGCTCCTGTAACAATATATGAAGCAAAAATATACTGGAACATTTTTAAAGCTAATTTATCTTTAAAGACTGCTTTTTACTAAATGTGGACTACGAACTGTACGATTCTGTTGTGCTTGTGTGCATCACGTGGCTCTGCGACACTTCAGAGCAAACTTGAGGCTATTGGGATCTTTGAATTCTGCATTTCTCTGCATATATACCTATCTTGAAGTTCCTGACTTGGTAATGTTTTGAGGGGATAAATATGATATAAATAAATATGAGCGGTGTCCCTCAGGGGTCGGTCATGGGACCGGTGCTCTTCAACATCTTCATCAATGACAGACGATGGCATTGAGTGCACCCTCAGCAAATGTGTGGATGACACAAGGCTGAGTGGTGCAGTAGATATGTTGGAGAGAAGGGAAGCCATCCAGAGGGACCTGGACAGGCTGGAGAAGTGAGCCCATGAAAACCTAATGAGGTTCAATAAGGCCAAGTGCAGGGTGCTGCACTTGGGTCGGGGCAATCCCAGGTATTTATACAGACTGGGGGAAGATCTCCTTGAGAGAAGCCCTGTGGAGAAGCACTTGGGGGTCCTGGTGGATGAGAAGCTGGACATGAGTCAGCAGTGTGCGCTTGCAGCCCGGAAGGCCAACTGTGTTCTGGGCTGCATTAAAAAAGGGGTGGCCATCAGGGAGAGGGAGGTGATTATGCCCCTCTACTCAGCTCTTGTGAAGCCCCATCTGGAGTACTGCATCCAGGCCTGGGGCCCCCAGTACAGGAAGGATGTGGAGCTCTTGGAGCTGGTCCAGAAGAGGGCCACTAAGATGATCAGAGGGCTGGAGCACCTCTCCTGTGAGGACAGGTTGAGGAAACTGTGCTTGTTTAGCTTGGAGAGAAGGCTCCAGGGAGACCTCATTGTGGCCTTCCAGCACTTGAAGGGAGCGTATAAACAGGAGGGGGAATGGCTGTTCACAAAGGTAGACAGTGATAGGACAAGGAGGATTGGTCTTAAACTGAGACAGAGGATGTTTAGGTTAGATATTAGGAGGAAGTTTTTCACACAGAGGGTGGTGACGCACTGAACAGGTTGCCCAAGGAGGCTGTGGATGCCCCATCCCTGGAGGCATTCAAGGCCAGGCTGGATGTG